>JAMKCH010051153.1:0-22996 GCA_023653785.1 Ophioderma brevispina
TTTTCCAAAAGTTTGAAATCCATTTTGCATTGTTTCTTCAAAATTGGTTTCGAAATTAATAGAAAAATGTATTCTCTTCAAATGATACCAATTTTGACAAATTAATGATTTTAGTCATAGTTTAAGATGAATATAGGGGTTTCAATTAAATTTGACCGTAGATGGACCTCGGATGACCTCTAATTGACCCTGTTGAACCACACACAGGTGTACAAATTTCACAACCATCCATTTTCAGATGAGCAGACATGGCTTTACAGTGATATATGCATGTTGTGATGAGTATTACCTCCGGTAGGGGTACCCCGAAACGTTTTGGCCAAATTTCAACTCTACTATCATGTGTGAGGTATACACCTGGACAAAAGTATCTCGGCATGTTTTTCGTTCAGTTATTGTGCCAAAGTCCGACCATTTGAAAGTTTTCGACATGGTACAGTTTATGCGCTTTCATTAACACCTCGCTTGTAAAAAAGCGTGCAAAAATGGGTGAGATAGAGTGACCGAAAGAAAGGACGCAAACCCCAAACCGAAAGTTGCAGTTTGTGGATATTTTCATGGGTACACTGTGTGGTACAGGCCAACTAATATGTGGGTATGATTTTACACAAAGAGGTTTTCAGACTAAATGAGCGAGAAAGCCTACGCGACAATATGATTGTGGTTCCCATTGTTAGTGTTCCCAGTACACTGCAATGTGATTATGGTGAGAGGTCATATTTTGTGACTCATAATTGGATCAAAGGGCATGTGGGCCAAAAGTAAAGGGCTTCTTCTTTGATGCAAATGAGGATTTTTGGTTCAATTGTTGGTGGATGATGAATTAATATCGGATTTCCTGCGGTTTTCAGCTCTAATGATGGCATTTGGCTAGGTTTAACATAACATAGAGTGTTAGAGCATACTGTGCATAATATTTTCAAAATGCACCATAAAATATCCTGTGTGGCCACCACCTCCCTACCATTCGACTTTGACGCCATACCCTAACACCCGGTGAAGGTGCTACCTCACATTTTTTTTCACTAAATGCCCCGAAGGATGAGAGAACGATTACCTGCAGGAAGCTTTTTACGAACGTTTTAGAATTTTAGCGCCTGGGAGCGAAGGTCACTGGGGGGGTGGTAACCACCCCCCCCTGTAAGACTAGGGTTAAGGTATAACATCGGAATTTTTCAACTTAGCATGCAATATGACAATGGCTATGCACTCCCAGATGAAAAGGAATCTGAATTGTTTTTTCCTCCACAAACTGGGCTGATTGTTTAAATTCTTTAGCTCTTTTGCAGCTTTTGGCATCCATCTTCTGTAGTATACTTGTCTGTGGTTATTGAGGGACACCAACCACAGCTGTTGAAACCCATGCAAATTTCTCTTTATTCTAGAAACATTTTAAGCACTGGCGACCCAATTGTGACAACTGATATGGTAGGGACTGCAGGGCTATCATCTCTGCATATCAGAAAATCCCATTGTGGGAATCTTGCCAATAGGCTTACAAAGATCCATGATTTGTATGTTAGCAGAAAGAATGTAAACTAGGTCTTACGAAATTCATATTGCCCCACAATGATAGTTTTGTAACATTTACATAAAATGTAGTTAGTGGACTAAAATAATTCCAAATTCAGTTTGTCAAAAAACTGGTCGCCGTAATATTTCTTGTTTTGTTTCTGATGTTGTCATAATAAATGACACTTTCAAACAGCCTGTGCAAGAGAGTAGTTCCACACCACTGGCTATAATCTTTGGGGACTATGCCTGGTTCTAAGTTTAAATAAATAAATCAGAGCAACAAGGAGAAATACAAGGATAGATATTTTCGAATTGCCAGCATTATGTGTGACACTGATTTTTTAGATTTTTTGTACTACTTTTCATTTTTCTCAATTCCTTAAAGGGGCATTTCATAATCCACAGCCTCGTCACCCGACTTAAACTAAAAAAATTTTGTGGGTGTGGTCAACATGCTCAGTGCCGAAAATTTTTAGGTCATTTAAGGTCATGCAGTGCTCATCCAAAGGTCAAAACACTACATATGGTTGCATGATCATGAATGCAGGGTGTAGTCAATATTTGATGGCAAATTTTTCAAGGTGATCCAGGTCATCTGGGGGGCACCAAGGTTAAGCACTGCACATGGTGGTTTGTTCATGAAACTGGTGATGGATGTGGTCAAGCATGCAGTGCTAGAAATTGAGGTCATTTCAAGGTCATGTGGTTGTTATGGTCATGAAACTGGGGGTGTAGTCAACATTTGAACCCAAATTTTTCACAGTCATCTGGGTGGTCATCCAAGGCAAGAGCCTAGTGCAGGGGTTCTAAAATTGTATTAGTTCTGTTGTGGGGGGCCGGAGGCATTTACCGAAACATACCTGAAAGTTTCCCTACTTGAGGGCCCAAATACATTAGAATTTCTTATAGTTTCCTTTGATATTTAGAGCAAGTCGAGGGCTAAAAATCGATGGTTGATGGGCCGGATTTGGGCCGCGGGCCGCCTATTGAGAACCCCTGCACTTAGTGGTTTCAAGAACCACATAATTTCCATCACAATCCTCCCAGTGATAAATCTGCTACTTCCTTCTTTTAAGACCGTGAGGGACGGGGGGGGACATTGTGGTTCGAGGATACCCTCTTGTTTTATTTTGGATTTTTTCCGGGAATTGTTATTAATTATGTTCTTTGTTGTGTTTTGGCCCCCATTTTGGGGTTTTTGTGGGCCGCCAGCACTTAGCATTTTCCTAGTTGGGTGATGGTATATACACCTGGCACAAAAGTTACTCGGCATGTTTTTCGTGTCGTATTGTGCCAATGTAGGACCATTGAAAGTTTTCGAAATGTACATTTCATTGCGCTTTCATTTAACACCTCGCTTGTTAAAAAAAGCGTTGCAAAAATGGCCTGCGATAGAGTGCCCGAAGACCTGCAAACCCCCCAAACCAACGTTGCGTTTTTGGATTTTTTCAATGGTCCACTGTGTGGTACAGGGAAATAAATGTGTGTAATGATTTTACACAAGAGGTTTCCGGACTGAATTGAGCGAGAAAGCATACGCGCAATAATGATGTGGTCCACATGTTCGTGTCACCAGTACACTGCAATGTGATTATGGTTTGAGAGGTCATATTTTGTGAATCATAATGGATGAAAGGGCATGTGGGCCAATTAAAGGATTCTTGATGCAAATGAGTTAATGTCAAGTGTGTATAGGATGATGAAAAACTGGTGGGCGGTGGCCCAACAGTTCAGTGCCTAAAATTTTGCAGGTAGTCATTTCAAGTCAAATCACTTAAAAGTGTGGTAGGATGCTTCTTAAGTTTGGTGTGGTCGACATTCAGTGCCACCAAAATGATTTGAAGGGCCATATTTCAAGGTATTGGCAGGGCCATTCCAATTTTGGTCAAATCACTTACACATGGTGGTTTGGTCATGAAACCTGGGGTGTAATCAACATTTCGATACCAACCATTTTCAAGGTAATTTCCAGGTAATCTTAGTTATCTTAAGGTCAATCATTGAAATGCTTGTGGATGTGGTCAACATTCAATTCAGTGCTGAAAATTTGAGGTCATTTGTATCATTGTATCCAAGTTTCATGCTTATCTAGTTGGGGCATTTGGGAATTCCAGACCGTGGTAGGGCAAGCATGTTTCAGTGGGTTTGTCTCATGAAGTTAATGACAAATTTAGCAGGGGGTGCCTCGTGAAAAGCACTCATTTGTATTTGTTTATCGAGATTAATGACAAAAGGTCAACCCCATTGACCCTCTATTGATCTCCAAATTTTAAAATAGTTAGACGGTTTGCTAAATGTTTTGTAGCGTTCCGAGGAAAGATGAACAATTTGAGCCCATTTTTTAAGAATTTAACCTTTGGTGATGACCTTTTGGCGATTTTGTCTTATCTCTCATACCAAAGTTTAAGTTAGTACAAACTATACCGTTTTGAAAATCCTGGTAACCAAGACGAACCACAATGGCTACGTTTACAGCCAAAATCCAAAGCATTTTGAATTTTGACCCCCTGTATTATGAATTTTCCCCCTGCCTGGATTCCGCCCCCACACTTTCAAAGAGGGGCACCCCCACTCTACTAAATTGTTCATTAACCGTCATAGAAGACAAAACTGAGAAATGTATACTCTGCTATCAACGGTCACGGATTGCTCACATGCACCCACATATTATAGGACTTGTAGCCACTCCCAGGCTATTTTGACTAGAAATAAAAATCAATCAAGCAGGCAAGTAATCAACTCAATACCTATAAGCATTAAAATCAGATATAAGAATGGTGTATGGTTGACAGAACACCAAGAGCTCGTCAGGAGGAAGTGTGGGCACAGGGTGGAACTGGAGTACAGACTTTTTCTATTGATCTCGGATTTTTGTCAGTGTGACCTAAGCTAATAATTTCTGGAGGGTGTCTGCAAAATTTCGTGCAGTGGCCTTTTCTAGAAATCCAATATGGACGCTATCACTCTTCAAATTCATTCAAAGGACCCTATATTTTATGCAACTAGGATCCAGCTTTTTCTGTTTAAGCACAAGGATCTTTTGTATTTGATTTGTACACAAAGAGGTTTTTCCGACTGAATGAGCTAGAAAGCCTACCGCAATATTTAGTGTGGTCCACATGGTCCGTTCCCAGTACAACACTCAATGTATTAGGGTGATAGGTCACTAAATTGGAAGGAGATCAAAAGGGGCATGTGGGCCAATTGTAAAGAGCATTCTTTGTGATGCAAATGAGTTATATTTGCAAATTGTGGTAGGATATGAAACTTGGGTGGGCGCGTGGCCAACATTCAGTGCCGACAAATTTTTAAGGTCATTTCTGCAATGACACAATGGGGTCATTCAAGGTTCAAATCACTAAACCTGTGGTAGGATGCTTAAGTTTGGTGTGTGTCCGACTTCAGTGCCAAAAAATTTTGAAGGGCATTTCAAGGTTCTGCAGGGCCATCCAAGGTCAAATCACTACACATGTGACAAGGGTGTATGGTCATGAAACTGGGGAGTGTAATCAACATTTGAATCCCAACATTTTCAAGGTACTTTCCAGTTTCCCCCCCCCCAAAAAAACCCCCCACACCGCCCCCAAAAAAAAACCGGCCCCCCCAAAAAACAAACTGGAGTTATCTAAGGTCAATCACACTTGAATGCTATTGGATGTGGTGCACACACATTCAGTGGCTGAAAAATGTTGAAGGTCATTTTGTATCATTGTCTCCAAGTATTTCACTGCTATTCTAGTTGGGTCCTTTGGAGCAATTCCATGACCCGGGAGGGCAAAAGGCACTTTTTTTTCAGTTGGTTATGTCTTCTATGAAGGTTTAATGAACAAATTACAGGGTGCCCCTCGTGAAAGCACTCATTTGTATTTGTTTAATCAGATAAATGACAAACAAAGGCAACCAACCCCATTGACCCTCTATTGAATCTCCAAATTTATAAAAATATGTTAGAAACGGTGCCTAAAGTTTTGTTGCAGTCTCCTCTCCCCGAGGAAAGATGAACATTTGAGCCATTTTTTAAGATTTAACTTTTGTGATGACCTTTGAAACGATTTTTTTTGTCTTATATCGCTAACCATAAGTTTGTAAGAGTAGTACAAACTATAACCCTTTTTTAAATTCCTTGTAAGAACCGACGAACCCATTGGCTAAACCGTTTTAAAAAAAACACAATCCAAGCATTTTGATTTTGACCCCTGTATTATGAATTTTTCCCCCCTCCTGGATTCCTCCCACATTTTCACTGTTTTGCCCCCATACTTTCACGAGGGGCACCCCCCACTAAATTTGTTCATTTAAACCCGTCATAGAAGACAAATCCACTGAAGAATGATACTCTGCTCTCAACGGTATCGGAATGCTCCAAATGACCCCCCAACTATAGTAGGACTGGTTACCCCTCCCAGGCTCATTTTGACTAGAAATAAAAAATCAATGCAAGGGCAGAGTACTCAATCAATCATAATTTATTCTATAGATGGTCAAAAAAAAAAAAAAAAAAAAGCCCCCGCAAAAAAAAAAAAACAAAAACAAAAAAAAAAAAAATTAAAAACAGATAAGAATGATGTATGGGTTGTGACAGAAACACCAAAGAGCAATAAATGGTTTACACCAAGCTACAGTGGTGGACATAAGCCATTCAGGTGGTACATAAACGTACAACCCAATGAAACATAAAAACAATCATGGGACGATCGCGGACATACTAGACTAACCGCTAACCACTACCACTACCCAAAAAGTGGTACACCCGTGCGACCGAACAAGAGATATGGTAGGAAAAGCTGGCATGTGCGGTGGCTGGTGGAAGATATAGGGGAGGAATGAGAGGTGGCCCGGGATAAGGTAGAGAAAGGTGAAAGAAAAAAAGAGAGGAACATAACAAGTAAGAAAGAAATTTTCTAAAAAAGTTTAACCTGATTTTTGAATTTTTTACTGGATTGTTTACAAGAAATCCAATTGGGTAATAGTCCCTAGCTGTTTTCTCAGTATAGATCGTTAAGGGGGTGATAACTCTGAATATTTTCAACTGCAGTGGCAATATGACATGGCTATTGCACTCCCCAGATGAAAGATCTGAAGTGTTTTTTTAATCCTCCACAAAACTTGGCTGATTGTTGAAATTCTTTAGCTCTTTGCAGCTTGCATCCAATCTCTGTAGGTAATACTGTCCCTGTGGTTATTGAGTGGACAGAATCCACACACAGCTGTTTTACCATGCAAATTTCTTCCTCGTTTTATTTCTAGAACAATTTTTAAAAGCACTCTGGCGACACAATGTGACAACTGATATAGGTAGGGACAATGCAAAGGCTATCAACTCTCTGCAAATATCAGACACAAATTCCATTGTGGGAATCTTGCCATAGTGGCCTTACAAAGGGTATGAATTTGTAATGTTACCGGAAGACCTGGTAAAACGAGGTTTTTAAGAAGAACTACTCATATTTGCCACAATGATATGTTGGTAACTTTAACAAGAAATGTAGATTAGTGGACTAAATTAAATCCAAACAGTTGTCAACAAAAACTTGTCGCCTGGGCAATATTTTTTGTTTTGTTCTGATTGTTGTCATAATAAATGACACTTTTTCCACAAACAGCTGTGCAAGGAGAGTAGTTCACCACTGGATATATCTTGGGACTTTTTTGCCCTGTTATAGTTTAAAAATAAATAAAATCAGAGCAAAATGGAGAAAATACAACGGATAAATATTTTCTATGGCCAGCATTATGTGTGACATGATTTTAGAGAGTTTTTTATACTACTTTTCATTTTCACTCAAATTCCCTTAAGTGGCATGTTCATAATCCACAGCCTCGTCCCCCACCGACTTAACTACAAAAGTTGAGATTTTTATACCATCTTGCACTCTTTGGCTTAAGTATAAAGCCCCAAAAAAACAAAAGTGTGCTTGATCTACTATGCAATTTGATCTCCTTCTGGGAAGAAATTTGAATTTTTGGTAATTTCTCCGTAAACAGAAATGCAACACGTGGTCTATGGGGGCACCAGATATAAATATATTGCTCAAAACATCAAAAACAACAACACCTCAACAAAATCAACCAAAAATTTGGAATTAACCTTTTCTCAGGGATTCACTGAACCATAAACATAAAAATGAGGTGCTAGGATCACGAATGTCCTTTTAAGTTTAAGGAACAAGGCATGTTTTGGGGGGGGGGGGGGGGGGAAATAGTGCAATTCAGATGTTCAATAACGGCTTAAAATCATTCTCTGTATCTTTGGTCTCACAACACCAAAAAAAAAAACTCCTGTGTTACTGTAATATGTCTTTTCATTTGAGAGAAAACTTGAATTTTTAATGACAATTGTACTTACAAAACTGGAAGGCGTAGCAGGCTGCTTAAAGGCTATCAGTGATTTGATAAACAGAAATCAGATTTGGTTGGTGGTTGGCTCGCCCCCATGTCTGTAACAAGTACAGGTAATCCTAAATACCCTGCAATGATAAGACCAGAAGCACCTAATAAGGAACAAATCGGGAAATTTTAGTCATTGCTGTACCCGACCAGACAGCTTAACTACAAAAACACATGTAATTGAATGGAGATGGTTTATCTTGAACATCTCGCCTTTTCTTCCTTTTTCTGTCAATTTTTTTTTTTCAGTTGTAAAAGTAACTCAATGAGAAATTCTACTATTACAGATTTAATCCTTCACTTTAAAGGCTATTCCTGGCAAAATTTCAAAGTTGTGACTCTTTGGATAGAATCACTGAAGTGTCTTTTAATGCCCACATACTTCTTCATTTGAGCTACTGACATCAACAGAAAAATAGGAGGATCCAACAAAGTCAGTATGTATGGTATATGTCTGGATTCCGATTTTGTTTGCCATTAAGGTAGAAGTTGCAGTAATTTTCCCGGCAGTGATATGAAGCAGTACTCATCATGGCACTCAAACCTCGGGCTTGCACCGTACATGAAACTCCCCATAGCCTTCTTGTAGCCATTCCCATACAAAGTTAGCTCCTATCATGTCAGTCCGTCCGGTGTACATAGAGAAAAATCAACAAGTGTTATTTTAGCACCCAGAGGGTGTTATGTTGTCCAATACCAAAAAAAGAAAAAAAAAAAGAAAAAAAAAACAAGGCACCACTGAGTTTTGGGAAATTTTCACCTCCAAAGCGATCATGTGATCCCCATAAAAATCCGATTGTTTCCTACTGCATGAAAACCATGACTTTTGCATTATGCACTCATTTTTGGGCCACAAAGTTCTAAGGAATGCTAGGATTTTGACACTATCGAACTTCATCGCAAATGGGCGAATGAATCAAATTTGATGGTCATAGGGAAGTTTCTATGGCACATTGACCTTAATTACCTTTGACCTTTTTGGACACTCTGACACCCTGTCCAAACAAAGATTCAGACTGTCTCCCCTAACTTCCTGCCAAATTCACATGCCCCAATAATCAAAGCATAGACAAAAACGCATAGCTGGACAGACCTCCCAGATCCATTTTTAGTAGTAACCAGTGCATTTCCCCCTGTGGTGACTTTTGACCCTAAGACTGGTGGTGCCCTTTGACCTCATTTGTTCTGGTGCTTAGGTTCAGTGTTCCTTTTCCCTTTTGGATGACCAATTTGGTGGCATTAGGCTTATGTAGGCCCACACCAAAAAAAAAAAACAAGCAAAAAAAAACAAAAAAAAAAAATTTCTATTCTACACACACAATCAAATTGACATCTAGATGACCTTTGTCATTTGGGGTCACTTTGAAACCCTGCAAACAAAGGCCCAGACTATTCCTCCCCCAATAAGAGGTATAGTGGTTCCTCCCACAGCACATTTCTTCCAATACAATTTTTGCACTGGTTGCCACATGATTTTATAGTGACAAAAAAAGTACTTAAATGTCACGAGAGGGATGAGTGCTGTTCATTTAGATACTTTTAGTCACTATAAAGTCATGTGACCAATGCAAACAATGTATTGGAAGAATTGCAGCATTGTGGGAAGAACACTATACTTCTCTTCTTCTTGTCTTTTCCCTACTTTTTCATGCGTCCCAATTATCAGCTCCCTTATGTCAAGCCATAACAAAACGTAATAGCTGGTGGAACAGACAGAACAGCACCACAGACAGATCTCATTTTTCATTTCACCTCTCGCGCCTTTAGCGCAGCGAGGGTGGTTTAGTCCTGATGGACGAATCTTCTCGATTTCGTATGTGTGACACTATCACAGAGGGGCTTCTTTTTTGATCGTACGTCGATGAAATTTTTGGTAGAGGGTAGGGATGGAATATGGGACGATTCTTCATAGAGCGATTCCCGAAATCTGGTGTCTTTTGGCCGCTCGGAAGCGGTTTTCGGCTGTGGGGTCTTTTAGAATTGGAGGGAAATTGGTAATATTCCGTGAAGTTACGACTATGCGTGGCGGGTTTCCGTGCATTAGATTACGCGCCCTGCCGAGGTCTGGCAATTTTGGCAAAGAATTCCCTCGTTGTGTTCTTTCCCTTAGATACACTAATTAACATCGATCGAGTCCCCGCTCCTTGTGGGTAGTGCCTATCATATAATGGGTTTGTAAGCTCCGTCTATTCAAGGGTATCACCGAAAATAATACCCTCGACAGATCTTCTGCATAATAACGTCGGTCCAATATTTTCCCACGGTGTAGTCTGGTGGTCACAGACTCTTCCGAAAGGTACTGCAATAAGATGGGGCATCAAATTTCCCACGGTGGCTACGGCACTATAGGCTGGCTAATTTTAATAATGCAAGCAACGATCTTACTCTAACTAAGCGTGGGGGTCTGTATACAGCCCAAAGAGTGCCGCGTGGTCGGGAGACACGGACAAATAACAGCAAAGCGCGGAACATTGGCGTCCGGGATCAATCTGCCAGATACGAGTCCGGGCCAACGAAGGACTGCTAGGGATGGTCCAGTCAGTTGGCAGGAGTGGAGGGGTAAAGAGAAGTTGAGAATGAGGGCCCTAGCGGAGAAGAAGAAGGGGGAAGAAATGAACATAAACGAGATGAGGACTATAGAGAGAGAGGTTCAGAGGGGAAGAATACATGGACCAATACAGCAGTACCACTTCCTCATGCACGATGACCACGGCGAGAGCACACAGCTACGGCAGAGAGTGGCCTCGGGACCTCCCCCCAGCCGAAGGGAGAGTTAGTAGGGAGTGGTGACCGGTTCTTCACTGAAAGAGGAGGGTTGAACCAATGATTTGTATATTAAACATTACACCACGTGATCTCGTTTTATTTTGCCCTTGGACCCCAGTTTCCCACCAATGGAGAGGCAAGTACAACATTAGTGACCTCGTTTGATTAAAAACAATTGTTTGCCCCTTGCCGGCAGGTCCGGCCCAGGCTGCCGGCATTTCCCCCCCCCCCCCCCCCCCCCCCCCCAACAAAAAAAAAAAAACAAGGAAAAAAAAAAAAGGGGTCCTTTCCACCAGGCGTCGTTAAATTGGTAACGGTTGGGGCGGGTGTTGAAACGTTCAAGTTTCAACCAACACATGAACAATTTTAAGTCGTCATACTAGTAATTGAAACAACAAATAAACAATTTTGATTAGGACGAAAACAATTATTCTGAGCACAAGTTTTGGTTGGATTCACATGCAAATAGGCCTAAAACCGTCTGTATGCAAACGGAGCTGACTGGCGTCATTAGAAACAAACACAGTCAACACGCTGAGTCAACATTGCACAGAGTGATTAAAGCGAGTGGCTATCATCACCCACATTGCCTAACGGTACAATGAGTATGGTCGCTATCGTATAGATAGTTATTACTTCTGACACATGTATTACATTTTAGCAGTTGCAAGAAGAGTTAAAGATCTAGTACAACCGAGTCATACTGAAATTTCGGGCATTCAACAGTCCATTATCAATCTTTTGCATTTCACATTTAGGCCTACGAATTCACATTTTACGAATCACCCTCAATCACCCTCATTGCCGGCGACCAATGTCAAAAAACGACTTAAAGGTTCCCTGTACTAAGTTATAGCTTAGCTGATACAAATACAACAAGGGAGTGGCATTGATGATGGGGACAGCTTCAACCAGTACTTCTACATAATTGGATTGATCATTGATCTGTAATTAATTTAATTCATAGTACAGGCCTACTGTTTTCATGACAAACACACGTCCTGCCCTTGTCCATGTTTTCATGATGTTGTCACTAATGAAACCGGGAAATCCCATGTGCCATCAGTTAACACCTTTGCGGGTTCTAAACACAACAAGCAGAATTTTAGCACACATGTTAATCTTGATCAGTTACCCCCGGGTCCCAAAGCACTGAGGGCATTTAGCGGTAGCGTTCAAGAAACCTAAATTTAGACATCGTCATTGGTTTAACAGCATAGGGCCTAAAACACAAATATTTACCAAAAATCCTATTTTTTTGTGTGTTTTTGCGAAGTATATTTTGTTGTTCTTATTCAAAACTGCTGAAGAACCACAACACTGTAAATGTTTAATTTCGGAAATTTATGAATAACGGAAAGGGCGTAAATTGCTGTGGTCTATTGATGCTTTAACGAGTTGCGTGGGCTGTATTATTGAGAAGGCTTTGGGCCGGCATCGTCTGGCGGACATGGCAATCTGGTGGTAAACAGATCAAGATTCACTTCTTGCAACTTCCAGGTTTTGTTTTGGTTTTACATGTCGCATTAGCACACACAAGCGTTTTCGTCGTATTGAACAATGCAGATTTATGCATATACAAATGCAATGTGTACAATAAACCGCGAATGCAAATACTATGCGTGGAAATTGGTTCGATCGTGATCATGATGATTTGAATCACTGAAGACTGACGAGCATTCAAAAACACAACCCATTGGAAAAAAAAAAAACAAAAAAAAATAAAGTACAAAAACAGGTAAAAAGTAATCAATAATATACCACCTGTCATTAATTTTTTTTTCACCACACCACCAACCGGTATCCCGTGTGGAGATTTTAAAAAGCCCGGTGTGAACGCAGATATAGTCGGGTGGGGAGCCATAGTCCGGGGCTATAACCATAGACATCCGGAATAAAGCGTTTAAACTAATGTTTGCGTAAAGGTCATCTGAAATCGATTGCCCTATTGGTAACCATTGTTCCCGGACTATGAGTAACGCGCCGGACCTTGGTTACTTCTACAACCTGTGCTCGGACATCGCGGACGGGTACCAGGTGATTGTGTAAAACTACATGCCATATACATCTTGTGTGTGAAATCTATGGAGGGAAGGGTGGGTTGTTTGGATAGGGGGAAGGGTGGGTTGTTTGGATATTGGAAGAGTGGGGGGTTGAGGGGGGGCCAGGGTGGGGTGTTGGGGGTGGGGTGGGGTAACACTCAGGTAGGGGCCGGGGGGGGTACAATCAAGGTAGGGTGGGGTGACCCATGTGACCTTCATAATCCCATGTGACCTTCATGACCCCGTGGTGACCTTTGTGACCTTGTTAACCACATGATGACCTTGGTGACGCTCATGTGACCAATGGTGGAACCTCATGGACCATGGTGACGCTCGTGTGAACCATGGGTGACCTCAATGTGACCCTGGTGACCTCATTGGACCCCTGTGACCTCAATGACCCTGTGACCTCATGGCACACTTGGCAACCTCCTGTCACCTTTGGCCCATTTACAAGTCATGTGCCATCGGGAAGGGTTTGGTGGGGCTCTTCAAAGGAGGGGGTGTGGGGTGTGTTGGGGAGGAGCATGGTAGGGTGCATCGGAAGGTGACCTCATGTGACCACCATGTGGACCTTTGTGGCTAATTTCCTTGTGAACCCATATGAACCTCATGTGACCTTGTGTTACCTGGGTGTCCTCATGTTACGCCTTGAAGTCCTCATGGGGAACCTCAATTTACCTTGGTGAACTCATTTGACCTTGTTGTGACCTCATTTGACCTTGGTGACCTCATGTGACCCCCCCTTGGCCCCATTCAACAACCGGGGATCGACGACCACACCAATGTCCAACGACCAATGACATGTATGTTTTTTTGTAAATTTGAACACAAAATCACTACTGCATACTTACTTCCTCCAATCAATGTTATATTAAGTACTGAACAAATATAATTAGAATATGTACAGTGTTGTAGGAGGTACTTGCTTTTCTTTCATGCTCACACCAGTGGTTCGGAACTTTCCGGAATAAACCTATTTTCTTCCGGAAGAATGGAAAAAAATAAAGAAATGTATTAGGGGGGGGGTGAACAACAAACTAAAATTACATACAACCATATTCATCTGCTTTTTCACTTCAAAACAATCAGTAAACTTTAGTTGTTACTTTACAGACAATCTTTTTTTTTCAAAATGATTTACAACTTTTGCTAAAGCTGTTGTATGCCAAGTCATGAGTAAATTTTGTTCACAATTTTTTTTTTGTTCGTTGCAATCACAATTATACAGATTGATAACTGTTACCCATTTTTGCAAATCTTTCCATGTGCACATTTTATGCTCTCACAGTTGTTATTGTAGATGCAAACAATGAAAAAAGCTTTATACAATCCTGTATTGCCCAATTTGTTTAAGTTTTACGTAAACAATCATTGTTAAAAACCAAAAAAAAAAAAAAAAGGGGTTACTTTTTAAGCAAACCATTAGTGTTTCTTATGTTTTTTAAAATGTTGTTATATATCTAAAAACCCCCAACTTTTTTGTATTGCTTAGTGGGAGAACCTGGGTTAGGGAGACTATAGCATTGGTTTAAAAGAAAAATTGAAGATGGTCAAGTCTTTGCAAAATGAGAGGCTCCTTTTGGCTGAATTCTCCCTTGCTGGTGTGAAAAAGTGTCCAAAATCAAGTTTCCTTCCCAGTTAATTGTTATATTTAGGTTAAGGCTTGTGAATCAATTTGAGTTTAATTATGCAAATGCATGGGGTAGGTCGGGGGGGTCCCCTGAACGGTATTTTTAAATTATTTCACTATATTTTTTTTTAAAACGGTTTTTTAATTTTATTATAAATGATTTGAACATCTTTCTTAAAAATAGAACTTTTTGCTGGTCGGGGGGAGCTCATCCCGTATAAGCAAATCCGTGTAACTGACTGGCTGACTGATTCCGTGCCGTTTTGAAAGTTGTTGCCTATACCGATCATTTTTAAAACGTCTTTGACCAATTTCAAAGAAACACCTTATTCGCCTACCTCTTGAAAAGCTTACAGGCTGTCGGGGGGCCGTGCGTGGATCGCGCACGGAAAAAATGATTTTTACGGCTACGCTAATCGTTTTTACTATTTCTAAAACAATGCAGAGAAGAATCTCTTCAAATTACAAATTACAAACCGTCCAAGTACCAAGCACCCCACTTTGAAATTTTAGAACAGAGTATTAAAAGTTTCTAAATTATAGCCGTTCTGGCATCATAAATTGTGTCCGTTGGCCGTCATACGGGTGCATTATTTTGCAACCCTGTCAAGGCTGTCTATTCGGTCCCAAACCAGGTTCGGCCCATGCGATTGCGGATCAATATCAAAATTCGGGTCCCAGTCAGTTCGGTCTCAACGGCAATTCGGCCCACGGTAATTCGGTCCAATTAGGAAAACGCGTGTTTTATTTCGAAATACGGTTGGTCGTAATAAATGAGAATAGAAAACGCTGACGCATGCGCAGGTCAGTGAAACTACTGATCCTTTGCAGTCAGTCACGAAAAATTTAGAGTCTCGCGAATCGTATTGCTTCGCGGAAATAATACCACGTCATGTCGAAAGCAAAGCAGCCGAATTCAACAGACCAAAATGTCCGAGACTGTGTGGAGAACCCCCGTCAGGATACGGTAAAAGAGCGACGAAGTCGTTTACCGAGCCAGCAAAAGAGAGGCCAATAAAACAACTAAAGCGGGGTCGAAGACCACTCATGAATAATCATAAGAGCACCTAAAACGCGCAAGAATGCGCCAAATAAAAAAATCCCCCTCCGACGAAGTCGGGTGGGAATGCTCAAAAATCGGTCCATGGCGATGACTCCGCGGTTTGACAAGTAGCTAATGATAAACTGGACGGCTTGAAAAAGCTTAATACTGAACATGAGCAAGGAATCTACTGTATTTAGGGCGGCGATAACGGCCCAGAATAGATAATTTAGAGCGGCTAGCAGGGCTGCCTGCAGTGCAAATACCACCTCAAAATGTTTGGTATGGTGATGGATCTGATTGTCCAATATGGTTGTCATTTCATGGGCAAGGTGATAGTTAGATGATAACCTGAAATGTATTTTTGATAACTGGAACAACACGCCTTTATGGAACAATACAGGCCCAATGGCCAATCCTAGTCCAGCTTGCTATTGGAAATATTACTGCTAATGCAGAGATAACTTCATTTGAAGGATGATAATCCGTGAATGAGGCAACACATAGAGCCCTACAACGTAGAGAGTATAGAGACTACTACTACTGCCAATAAAGAAAAAATTCTGAAACCAAAAGGTTTTTGCAGAACGTTTTGCAAAGCTGGAGAAATCGGGGAGCCAGTTCCTGAAGCACCGCTGATAGCCGGTGACATACAGTTTGGCTGAAAAATTGGACGAGTCCAAGATAACGGATACTATGGGGAAGTACCCCCAGCCGGAACAGTCCACGTGAAATCCTCCTAAGGTCCAACACTACTATATGGCTCAACATGTCGCAAGAAGCTAGAACCGTTTGTCAGCAGTTTCACGCTTCAAGAATTTTGTTTGCACGGGTTACCCCGGCGCCCTCATTCATAGTATCACTGATGCAACCCCAGAGCAAGAGGATGCGATGAATTTGTTTTTATATCTGTTGCTAGCTATGAGATGAGCATTGCAAAAAACTCTTGAATCAAAACCCAGAACTGAAAATCCAGCCTCTTGGCAATTTGTGCCAAGAAACCAGCTGGTGTGGATTTTTTGTTTGGTGATGATTTTGCAGAAGGAAGTAAAGGACCTAACGCAAAACGCAAAACTGCAGGCAAGTTGCTACAAACCAAACAAACAACAATCAAAGTGGACAAACAAGGAAAAATTTAAAAGCCAGGTTTTCAGCCATATGCTCAGCAAAACTGGGTTTTTGGTCAACACCAGCGTAATGGCAATCGCAAGTAACATGCAGTTACAGCCACCCACGGGTCCTTTTTTGGACCAAAGAACTCTCTCCTCCTGCGAGGAGGGGGGCCAACACAGAAATACCAGGGGCCACCAGCTCTGAATGAGGCCGCCCCCCAAGCGACAGCCACAAGACCAACACAGTAGATGCTCAGAGCCTACGGAGGTGGTAAGCAGGAACATTGTCATATCGGGGGTCATTGAGGTCCATGTGCAGGCAATGGAGGGAGCTTACCTCTGATTGTACCATAATTAAAGCCATTTCAGGTTATGAGTTT
This sequence comes from Ophioderma brevispina, assembly GCA_023653785.1. Classification (NCBI taxonomy): domain Eukaryota; kingdom Metazoa; phylum Echinodermata; class Ophiuroidea; order Amphilepidida; family Ophiodermatidae; genus Ophioderma; species Ophioderma brevispina. The sequence continues at coordinate 16,878 of JAMKCH010051153.1, forward strand.
TTAGAGTTTGAAATAAATCCCCCTCATCAAGCTGATAAAGCCACATCAGTATAAATAACCATCAGTAATTAGAAGCTCGGCCAATTGATTGCCGAAATAAAAATAAGTAGAAAAAAAAACAACTAATTAGAGACCTCACATTTACCCGAGATGGGATTTTTGGTTCAAATTATTCTCAAGCCAAAGAAATCCTGGTAAATTGCGAATGATTTTGGATTTTCTAAACTCAATCATAGTTATTTCAATTACCATTTTTAAATGGAACCTTCGCTTAATACAGCATTAAGCTCATAACTAGAGACTGTTATATGACCTCAATTGACCTCCAGGATGCATACTATTCAATGCCCATTGCCCCCTGTCACAATAAAATTTTGAAATGATTCATGTGGAAGGGGAAATTGTATCAATACAGAGTGGTTTTGCCTAATGTTTTGCCTAATCGTCACCTATATTGTTTACAAAAATACTAAACCACCATTTTGCCAAACTCCGGAGTTTAGGCTATTGCCTTGTGGGATCCATTGATGACTCGCTCTTGATTTCTCCGTCTGTGCAAGAGGCAAATATAACGGCTGTAAAGTATACAGCAAAATTATTGTCAGACCTAAAGGTTTTTTGTTATACATCCAGAGAAATCTATATTTAAACCCACTCAAGAAATTAATTGTCTTAGGTTGGTGAGCAACTCCCATGATATGACAATCTCTTAACTCAAGAAAATGATGACATTCAGCAAAAGTGTATAGAACTCTTGAGACAAACCAAGCCCACATAAGACAATTAAGGCTGTAGTTTATTGGGAAATTAGTTGCAGCATTTTCCAGCTGTTAGGTATGGGCCACTGTACTATAGGGTCTGAAATGGCAAAAAATTTGAGGCACTTCGCTAACCATTGGAATTTTTTGAGGCAATAAACTTGGTTAGGGGGAAGAAAGCCAGAAATGACCCTAATTGGTGGATTTCCCTAACAAACATTGTGTTAAATACTACCAAGTGCCCAATACACACACCTAAACCCAATGTCCAGCTAGAAAGTGATGCAAGTGGACAGGCGGTGGGGTGGTACAATGGGTCAGATAGAAATAGGTGGTTAGGTGGAATGCACAAAGACACTGGTTATGCTTGTATAAATGAAATAAACTATCTTGAATTACTGGCAGTTCTGTACACTTAATGTCTTTTTGCCAAGATCTCAGAGGTGTACAGTGCATGTAAAAAAAAAACAAAAAAGGAAAAGTGACAATAAAACAGCAATGACTTACATAAATAATATGGTGGCACAAAATCCCCCAAATGCAATACTCTGGCAAAAGAGGTTTGGAAATGTTTTTCAGAGGGAAATAATGGTTGTCCAGCATCATACTTACCTGGGGTTGATAATACAACAGCAGATCGAAAATCGAGGAAGTTTTTTGACGACAACACTGAATGGATGCTTGGATACAGCATATTTCACAAAATTTGTTGTTATAGGTCAACCTGAAATTGACTTACTTGCATCTAGGCTTAACAAGCAATGACCCAGATATATATCATGGAAACCAGACCCGAGGCGATAATATTGACGCCCCCCCCCCCCCCCCCATTTTCACACTATTGGGGAAAAACTGATTTTTTATAATGCCTTTTCCCCTCCGTTCCCGCCATTTTGGGCATGATTTCCAACGTGTCTTCAACAAAATTGATGTTTGACCAGGCGGAGGGTCTATCAATTGTACCTAGATGGCCCACTCAGCCCTGGTTTGCAAAATTTACTACTGCAACATGTTGCAAATGGAACCCAATTCGATTGGGCCTCAGGGTGTGGTTTTCCCCCAGCCAATTTCCAGGGGTTATACACCGCGTCAACGAGCATTGACGTCCTTTTGTGGTTGCAGATTGTCAGGAATCCTTCAAAGAGCAAGGAGTACCGGACAAAGCAAAACAAAAAATGGAGATATCCTTAGTTCCTGGAGAACGTCCAACTTCCAAACAGTACCAGGTCTACATTTCAAGATGGGTCAACTTTTGCAGCACAAGGGCGTGCAAAATCCCTTGCCGACCAAGGTCGGACTGGTTTCTTAAATTTCTAACTGAACAATTTTTTGATTTTTAAATTAGGTTTGTGCGCCCTAAACAATCGGCAGAAGTGCTTTTGTCAACATTTTTAATTATTGAAGGGGGGGACAGAGACTGGTGGGAACGCACCCCTTGATTAGTAATATTCAATGAAAGGCTGTTCCAAATTCTTCGCGACAAGCCAGAACACGGCTATTTGGGATGTGAAACATTGTGTTTAATTTTTTTCGGACACTACTCCACTGGATCAGCTTTGGGCCGTACGATGTGTCATTTAAATTGGTCATGTTAATGGCACTGACCACTGGACAGAGATTCAAACTTTATACAAGCACTTGCTTTAAACATTTGTTTTTAAGATGGTGTTGCAATATTTTTTTGGTTTCTTCGGAGTTTTATTGAAACACTCAGTCACAGGCCCAGTTGGCCTAAAGGTTGAGTTCAAGTCATATGAGCCAGACAAGCGGTTGTGTGTGTGGTACAAGGTATTAAAGCTTATTTAATTTGACAGCGTCCCGCTCAGAGGTGATGAGCAACAGTTATTTATCAGCTACAGACAACCTCATGAAAAAGTTAGTAAAGATACTGGCCACGCTGGATTAGAACAGTCATGGCAGCAGCAGGAGTGGATGTAAATATTTTTTTAAGCCCACTCCCACTCAACCAGATCAGCATCTACAAACTCAAGGCAGGTAAGGCAGAAGTTTCCAATTGGGGCAACTATTTTTGGATGGGCAGCCGGATGGTCATCAAGAAAGAACCTTTTCAATCATTTTACAATAAGCCAGTGGAAAAGACCCACATGTTCTTTGTGCGAAAACTGTAAATTACCAGCTATGAACAGTTTTGACAATGGTTAGTTTGGTTTAGCCTACAATGGTTTCAGTCAATTCACATTGCCAAGAATCTAAGCAAACAGTACTGAATACAGTACTTGAAAAAGAGATTTTTAATATTAATAAAGAATCTGACAACAGAGGCTAGAGTGGCTTTGAAGTCTCATTTTATTTTTTTAAAAAAAAAAATTTTTTTTTTAAAACGGGGGGAAAAAAAACACGATTTCGAAATAAAATAAAGGTTAAAAAGAACTTTCCCAGTTTGAAGTTGATCCTTATTTTTATGACGAAATGGTTAGTGGAGGAATAAAATCCCACCCTCCCAACTAACCCTCTTCATTGTGTTATAGCACATCATCAATATGCTCAATCTAAATAGCTTTATAAATTAAGTTTTTGGATTTTTGCGCTGGCTAGGGTGTTGCACTCTAGCCTCCGTGCTTTTAAGATTGACCTGCGCATGCGTCAGCGTTTCTATCTCATTTTATTATTCCTCCACTAACATTTCATTCATAAACTAAGGATCAAACTTCAAACTAGGTAAGTTCTTGTTTAATATTAATCCCTTCTATTAAACTATAACGTGCGTGTAACCCCCTTAAAACCTTGGCCTAACATTTATTACGACTCATGATTCATCCTAATAATACGATATTTAATGTGATATAATGTAAAAACAATCATTGAAGTCCATTTTAGTAGACCCACTCAGGGAAACACCACTTATCTTTAGCTCCGTCCACTGTGGATATTGTTAGGGCGTTTTTTAGTCTTTTAAGTTTCACCAGTCGTTTTGGCAAAATTATAATAACTATTATCATCAATTAATATTTTACGCAATGGAAACCCCTATAAATACAAGAAACCAATTTGTCATTTTTATTAAGCAATTTACATAATTCATCTTACCTTATTGGCACTGTGCCGTATTGGAAAGGAACGAGACAGTATACAGTAGGAATTTCGTGTCGAATTGCAAAAACATGAATTATTTTGTCATGCATTTTTGTGAAAACTAATGTAACATATACAAGTTAGAATAGTATTGTATGCGTTTTTGTTTTACACTTTAACAGCAGTGGCATACGTAAGCGGTTCATCCAACATAGGGAAAAGCAAAAACATGACAACAAACTAATTTATATTGAAAACCAAATACCTGTAACATCTTTCGGGTTGGTAAATGATGTACGCGTATTATTGTGTCCACATACTACATGTAATCACTGTCTTGTTCGACTAACTTAGATGGGTCCGGGTTTTTTATTAATTTATTTCAAAATATACGCTTTCGAAAATCAACGAAAAGAAAGTTGGTTATTCATCATTGGAACCAACAAGATCATTGGGTTTCCCACTTGAAACATTTTCTTCTTTGGATTGTGTTCCATTTACCACTGATTTTCAGTGACAAACGACAACAAACTGGGTCCATGTGAATATTGAATTTTGACTCTGACCTTTGAGACAGACACATTCACGAATTAGGGGCGCTTCAAAAAGAATGTTCATATACCAACACATTATTGTCGTGGACCTGCTTGATTCAGGTGTTTACGGGTGCATTAATGTATGGGTATATGTGCATCGTTTGAAATACCGCCGATACTTTTAATAGAGTCCCTGTCTGCTTATTCAATTGGTTGCGGACAAAGAATCATACATCTCTCCTGTAATGTTGTCCATTCCAAGTTAATGCCGCGTGACACCTTGCATATCATCTCGATTTGTATTGCAAACAAAGGTTCGGGATTGATCCTGTTGAGCAAGTTAGTTGATTTCATACAGTAAGCGGAATATTTATCTTGAATAATATCCTCCGACTTTTACCTCCCTACAAAGAGGAGTCAATGGAAGCTTCCCTCAAAACGTAATTACCAAATGGTTACCAACCTTTATTCGCTCATTTTGAAAAACGATGGTAAATACCCAGATTTTCATAGATTTGAAGGTTTAAAAGGTCCCATTCCCTATGTCATGTACAAAACGTCTTAGGTCCAAGGATACCAAACAACTTTCTTTTTCGTGATTTATTTCGAACGTGGCTGATTTTTTTTGAAATAATTAATAAACACCGGACATCTAAGTAATTGAACAGACAGTAGGATACATTACATGGATCAACCCCAAAATTGTACTGTGACTTTCACGGTTGCTAGTTTCCCTATAGTGCTTACTCTAGTCTACTGTGACAAGGCCCTGGGATTCAACGCGCTCGCATAAGCTAGCAAATTGGTATTGTAACTCGTATTGTAATACGCCTGAAACATCACGTATGATGATAATAAATCGATGAAACCCCAGGTTAAATTCATTCAGAGTCCATTTTCCTTTGAACACACTAGCCACTCCTCAAATCAAATTTTTCCTCGATTGGAAAAAGACTCGCAATCGGGGGCCTATTATAGTTTGTGTTTCATAAAACAAAAACAAGGGGAAAAACGCTACTACGATATGCATCAAGTGTACACAAGAAAGTAGCAGAAAGAAATAGAAAGGCAACGATATCACAAAATGAACAAAAATCAGATTTAAATTGCACTGTGTTTTCATTTGGGGGGTCCGAATTGGCATGGGGACCGAATTAACGGATATGAGGCCAGAAATTGGTGAATATTTTTTTTACTGAGAACCGAAATGTACGTGTTTTTTCCATTGGGACGAAATTGGCATGGGGACCGAATTGACGTGGAACCGAATTGACCATCAAGAGACCGAATTGACTGAGTCCGAATTGTCAACGGACGAACCACCGACGGACTGGACCAACAAACGTAAATGCAATATTTATCGTATTTGTAAAGAGTTTAAAAAACAATAATTCTTGCTATCATGTGAGATGAAAGGAGGTAATTTCATCTTGACTATTATTTTGGAGATGGAAGAAAGGTAATTTCAATCTTTGTCTTTTCCGCCGTTATCGATAACCTCAAAATTGCTTTTATGGAAAGAATTTAAGTATTCTGCCCAACAGGCTAAACGAAACGGGTGGAAAAAAAAAATTTTTTTTGTTCCCCCCCCCCCCCCCCCCCCCCCCCCTTTCCCCCCCCCCGCCCCCCCGGCAACGTTAACGGAATAAACCGCATGTAAAAATGAACTGAAGTACGTGCTCATGAGTAGCTGCCATCTCAAGCTATGTATGAGCCGGCATTGTTATTTTGAGTTCCTGTTGGGCAACTAGGACACTTTATACCATGTGGAAAATTAAAGTGTAGCAGAGGG
>JAMKCH010051155.1:0-10967 GCA_023653785.1 Ophioderma brevispina
CACCTTTCATTTGACACCAGCACCAAACACCTAACATTTGACACCCAACATCTGACCTCGCATCAATGCCTGACACTTGACCTGACACCATACCACAGACACCTTAAACCTGACACCAGACACCTAACATCCGACACCAGACACCAAATATCCGACTCCGACACCAGGCATCTGACGCCGACACTATATACCACCTCATTAGTCCACCTGACACCAGAAACCAATTACCACCAGGAACCAGGAAGTACCAAGAATTAAAACAAGACAGCAAGACCAAAACTCATGAAACCTCCCCTCCAAGAAATGAAATATCCCCTAACTATCACAACCAATCATTAGCCTCCCTCAGCCAACTGTCTAATTAATCAAAATTGTGCAGAACAATTACTTTGCTAGCAGTGACAAGAGCCAATTTACTATTTTATTGGCTATTTCAAATGTGTACAAAGATATAGGATGGAAGATCCTGAAAACAAAATAATGAAGTTAATTGGTCAATGTGTGTACAAGAGTAATCCCAGCCTTTCATTGCACTTTATTTGTTATTTCCTACAGTCAGTGGCGTAGCCAGCTTTTTTTTTCTGGGGGGGCAAAGGGGAGGCACATACATTTTCAGGGTGGGGGTAAGCATATATTAAAATTTGTTAGTATAGTATATGGCCTATGTAAATCACTAATTTTTCAGGGGGGCAAGATTCCCCACAGGGGGGAAGCTGCACCCTGCCCCCCCCGGCTACGCCACTGCCTACAGTCCCTATCAGTCCCTGTACACGATGTGGTATAGTGCCCTCTCACAGAAAGCCTCTTACCCATCACCTTTCTGCATTTATTTTGTGTGTTTTGTTTTTCTTTTTTTCGAGATAAATCTTCCGTAATCTTTCCTGGGAACCGATTGGGCAATACATAGTAAGGCGCCAAATGAATACATTGCGGTCAAACAAATGTGATACTACTGTCTGGAGGCATTGTTTATGATACAGTCAGGCATTTGTCTTGTGGTTAAAGAAAGGGTTCAGTTGAAAGATAATCTTGGCACGAGCAATCAATTAGTAGGTACAATCCCACATATGATGACCACATATTACTTTGATTGACACATTATGCTTGCATAGAACTATCCCTATTTGCGCAAAGACGCCTTGCTCCACTCGGCCAAAGGCTTCGCCTTCAACACGCACCTCCGGCTCCGCGATAATGGTTGAAGCCGCCAGGAGAATAACAAGGCGGTTCTCGAACCACAAGTCTCGCCTGCTTTTGCGCATAACTGTAAGACAAAAAGCAGTACACAGTCCAGGGTGTCCCCAAGAAGTCCAATTTTTCAATTAGTTTTACTTCCCACTCTTTCATTTGACACCACCCTAGTGGTCACAACATTTTCCATTGTGGAGATATTAATCTTGAAAGTTGAAATCCCCCCCGCCCCACAAGCATAAGTGAGATATGTTTAGGAGTAGCACCCCTGGTTTTGCATTTATAGTATTCTTTATTTCCTGCTCTTACATTTGACACCACCCCAGGGGTGACAACATTTTCCATTGTGGAGATATTAATCATGAGAAGTCCTCAACAAGAGCATAACTAAGATGTTTAGGAGTAGCACCCCCGGGTTTGCATTTTTATAGTATTCTATACCTCTCACTCTTTCATTTGACACCACTCTAGGGGTCACAACATTTTCCATTGTGGCGATATTAATCTTGAAAAGTCTCCCACATGAGCACAAGTAAGAGACGTTTAGGAGTAGCACCCCTGAGTTTGCATTTATAGTATTCTATACTTCTCACTCTTTCATTTGATACCACCACAGAGGTCACAACATCTTCCGTTTTGGAGATATTAATCTTGAAATGTCCACAACAATCATAACCAAGAGATGTTTACGAGTAGCACCCCCGGGTTTGCATTTATAGTATTTTTATTTCCTGCTTTTTCATTTGACACCACCCCAGGGGTCACAACATTTTCCATTGTGGAGATATTAATCATGAAAAGTCATGCAAAAATCCCTTAAAATTCACTAAATTTAGTAAAAATATGAAAATTTATTCAATTTGGCAACACTATTTTTGAAAAAAGTCATGTGACCACATTTTAAATTTGAGTCCCGTACGAGGACCGGAAAGCTGTGAAATGCCCAATTTTGCGTATTTTCACATTTTCCAAGAAATGTAAAGAGGCTGGCAACCCAAAAGACTGACCCATGTGCAACAACCAGAACTGGATTAAACCCTCTCAATGAAAACATGAGCACTGATCTAGCTATGTCTATTGATGTTAATACCTTTGTTGTGGTACACCCCCCCCCCCTTTTGCTTTGATAATTTTGTACACCACCAAATCACAGCCATATACTGCCAAATAAACACATGCTGACCTAATTTATTGTAAGGTAAACACCCGGGTAAACAAACTCGTGAATCAAATTCTTTCGCAAGGTGTAGTATTTCACACTGTACATTGACAACCTGAGCAAATTTGGTTGAAATGGATCAAGCTTTAATTGGCATTAGTTGCAATTTTAAAATAATCAAACAATGCCCCTTTAATTGGCCCACATGCACTTTGACCGCATTTATGATTCACACAAAAGATGTACACGCATAGTAGTCTAATGTAGCGAAGGAATTTTGCATATCAAATGCACCAATTCATTCAGCGATAACAGCAATTACGCATATTTAAATTAGATCAAGTGGGATCAAAAAGGCCCCTTTAATAATCAGCCCACATGCACTTTAAAACCCAATTATGATTCACACAAAGATTCATGGCATAGTATTTCTTTCATTTGCGAAGGGAATTTTGCCCATCCGATGTACTGTTTCAAGATACACTAATTATGCATATTTAATTAGCTCATTTGGCATACCTAAGCCCGCACAATCTCGTTCCGCTTTTCAAATTGCAAGAAAGAATGCGCATCATGATAGGCTTCATGCAGTGCAAGGATGTTTTGCATATATGATGTACCGTTTCAATTTATGCAATTACGCTAATTTTGGCATATTAATTAGCGCATTTGCATATTTAATTTGCCCCAAAATATGTGACCGAAATCTAATCAGTTCGAGAACTCTCCAGCCCGCTGCCTCCCACCAGTTACATCATCATAACTCCTTACGGAACTCCAAAAACTTGAATACACAAGCCGAACGGAAAATTTTCGTAATTAGGGCAAATATAGATACTTATTAGCATATTTTACGCCCAATCTAATCAGTCGAGAACTCATGGAACCCGCTCTTTCCACACATTACATCACCGTAGCCCTTACGGAACTCCAGATAAATCGGACACAAGCACCACGTGAACACGGACGGGCGGGCAGACAGACAGCATGAAGACATACAGACAGACGGACGGACAACAGACAGACAGGCAGACAGAAAGTGATTAGCTAAGGACTAAGTCTCTGCCGAAGCAAAGTTCATGGCGAGACAAAAATGGAATTCTTACCATGAGCAGGGTACTGTGTCTCAGCCTGGGAGTGGAATGGAGGTGAAGGTGAGGTGGGGAGTTAGGATGGAAATAGTGTCTGACTGAATATAACAGTGAACATATCTAGATTTCAATGGCCACACCAAACCTAAAGTTCAGACTTCCATGGGCCTCCCGACAGATTTTGGAAGCAACCAAAAAATGTGGGTCTACTGTTGAAAGTCCAGTTTGAAAACATGGATATACATTGAAACGGGTGGGAAATGTTGAACTTCATAACTTAAAGGTGCAACGAGAGATTTGGAGTCACACATAGATTGTGTCATCTGTAGCTATTTCTTTATAGATTAGACCCACAATATATTCTTACCTTGTATTAGCAACCAGAAATGCCTTTTGAAAGTGAAAATAAAAGGTTGTTTTTTATTTGCTCATATTTCCATATAAAACAATAGGCTGAATTTGTATTTGCTCCTATACGAATTAGAAACCTTCACTTTTTGTACCGAAGAAATATTTCTCAGCTGTTAGCCCTTTCAGGTGGGGGTATTTTTGGATAGAAAGCTTACTCAATCGCAAAAATCAGAATTTTATATTTTTCGGGACACCTGATTTGTGAAATTCCGTTGACTTTAAGATGAGTGTACTTTTTGACAAAAAGCCTTCATTGACACCTCGAACATGGAGTCATACAACAATTGCACTATTTTGCTTGTTAAGGGGGCCTGAGGAAAATTATGTCAAAGATAAGTGGTTTAAGGCAAGCCATACGCAATTCAAAATTTGTCACAGAACTGGTTAATATGGCACAAAGATTGTACCCAATTAAAATAAACAACAGAATAGTTATGGTTATAGGTCCCCCCATGTCAGTAAATGTTGGCATGCTGACAAATAGAGTACTCGGATTATGTTTTTGAATCTGTAAGTTTGGACATAATTGATGGTGAAAGTGTGAAATTCCACAATATAAATATAGAAACCAATGTGACCCAGGAGTATCTGGCTCATATTTTCGGTCAATTTCAGTGTTCCATTGTTGTTTTAAACGCATTGGGTGTTTCATGCTTGTTCCAATCTTATTGACAGCAAGAAATTAAACACAGTGGATGGTTTACACCTCATTACACCAATAAAGTTCAGTTATATTTCTCTAACATTATGTCAATTAGCCGGATTAATGTACAGGTGCGCGTGTTGCTCAAAGGAGATTTTGTGTGGTATGGGTCAAAAATTACTTTCATAGAAAAATTTTCAATTTACCACTTGTGCCAATTCAAAAATTAGTGAAAATCATAAAGGCAATTTATATTAGCAGAATTTATGATTACAAGAATTGGAAAATTGAAAACCCTGTGAAGGCACTGTTCAAGGGTGCATTTACCTGATATTGACTTATATATTACACAAATCAATATGTTCTTGTATTAAAAGATTTCCCGGTGTGATTTATGCTAAGTATAGGGAGAAAGAGAGAAGGAAGGGAACGAAGAAAGAAGAGAAAAGTGACATTGGGGTTGGGGTTTGATGGGATTCAATTCAGCAACCTATGGCACGCCAGTCCCATGACTGGCTATGGCATGGCACGAGTGCCAGGCTGTATGGTCAGCCATTTCCTATAGACTATTTCCTGTCTTATTTATGTTGTTTTTTGGATGACCCCACAATTAACATCACATGGGAATACATTTTCTCTTTTCAGTGATTAGTCGAGGGTATAGTTTGTGGCATTGAAGTGTTAGGAAATAAGAGGATAGTGGAGTTGCCAACCAGCTCGCACAATACCACTGTAATAATATTGAAGTGATTTGAACACCCAACAATATTTCTATTTTCAAGTATTGTCACAGTTTCATACGTGCATAGACCCTGGAGGATTGTGTTTTGTTTTGATTTACTTTTAACATGCATGGATTTAATATTTTTGGATCACTATTGTTTAAGAATTATTGTTACCTCTCAATATCCAAAATTCCTTTGGATTTGTATTGTAAAGGATACTCTCTGCAGTGGTGGGGTGGAGTGAAGGGGCAAAAGGGAAATTCTCCCAAAATCAAGTGTATCCAGGAATTTCTCCAAAGGAGAACCATAAGTCCATTAAATTGCATAAATTGGTCGTAATTTCATGATTGTTCCCCTCCGAAATTTAATTTCACCCTAATTATCTAATTTCCCGGTTCTCAGCTGCGCGCTCAACGAGATTAAAAGTCTGGTGTTGCTACTAACTGTCAATGAAAGTTAGAGAGAAAGGAGGGAGAGTCGTGAGAGAGGGGGAGAAATGAGTATGATGACAGGTGGAAATAGCCAAGTAGTAATTGGCCTGAGGCACATGGACTACCTTCAATGGCAAGGCCCAGAGAGTGTTTTGAACCAATCCCATATTTTTTTTTTTTTTTTGGGGGGCATTTTTTTTGGGCAATGTGCCTATTGTATTAAACGCACCACCAGTACTGGGGATAAAAAGTGTTCAAGAAGTTAAGGACCACAAAACATTTTTAAAATAAAAGTTATTGATAAAAATTCCTTTAATACTAGCCTTTTGTGGGCAAAATAGTGGTGTTAAAAGTTTTTGTGGGACCCACATGACCTTATTGAGGTGAATGTGAAATTTCCCCTTACTGGTGCATTGTAGGATGGACTGATTACACCCTCTGGACACGGGCCTATGGAAAACAAGGCATCAGAATGGCCAGAAGAAAGGCCAATGGCACTGCTGACTGTAACGTGAGCATGTAAAACATGCTCAAATTTACAGTTCAAATTCACTAATTTTTGACTCAACGTGGAAGTTTTTGTCTGGTTGGGGTAGTTTAACAGCAGAAGATGGTGTCATCAAAGAATTGTGCTTACCAGGAGCAAATATGTTCCTCATCTCATAGTGGGCAAATCAGAATATGTCAGACATGAGATGAGGAGACCATATGGTTGGAAACCTGAGTATTTGATGGGGGGGGGGGGGGGGGGGGGCAAGGGATGATGCACTGTCTCAGTGCATGTCACTGCTTGCTTTGAAATTGGGGCATGGAGGGGATTGTCTGAGGGGAGATGTTTTCCATCAGAACGTGGAAATGTTTGGTTGATGCAACACAAATGGTAGATATTAAGGAATCTTTTTGGCAATTTTCTCTTTTTTTCTTTTTTCTTTCCCTCTCCCTTTCCATTTCTTGCAATAGGGGAGCTACCTCTCCCCTCTTCTGTGGGATAGTGCTATTTAAATATTCATTAGTATTGGATTTTGATAAGACATTCTGATTACATTTTACTATCGCATAGCACATGTTTAGCAAAGAATGCCTAGTTAGCTCATTCATTTATTTGTAATCACAGGTGCTTTGCTTTGAATTCTATTTGATTTTGATGTTCAATAAAACATATAATAAACAGAGATCGCAAATATGGTGCCATCTCTGGAGTGGTAACATTTTGTAATGTGAGTGCAAAGAAGGTCGTAAGTGCAATAGATGCCATTTGCCACAAATTCTCTCAAACAATTACTTAATATGCCAAGTCTTGGGTCATTGGCTTTGAAATGGTTTTTTTAGCAAGGTGTCACCTGAAGAATATTTGAAGAGCACTGACTCAGGAAAGATAAATGAGAGTTAACCATACATGAGCAGCACACAGATATATACATGGCAGCTATTGGACTTATGACCTTCTTGCATTCACATGACATTAATTTGGATTTTATTACTTACAGAAATCTATAGGTTGCCATTAAAGGTAGGTGGACTGATTTTTATATCAAGTGTTTAATTTCCCAAGGACTTAAAATCACATGATACCGATAGCCTGTGTCCCAATAGCCTTTGAATGGACAACACCTTAACTGTCTTATAAAGATGTTTTTTTATTAACAAAGTGGTTCTTGAAAAAATACACTGCCCTTCCACTCCCAGATTTTGTCACCGACACCTGGATAATCTGAATCAATGGAATGAAGTACATGATGCAGAGTAGGTACAAAAGAGAGGGAAATGGAAAGAAGGGAAGTAGGTAAACATTGAAGGAAGTTTGTAATGAGACCCCCCCTTTTACCCCCACTCTTCAGATTATCCTAAAAAATTAGCTCCCCCCCCACCCGGAACACAGACCCCTGTTATTCCCCCATTCTGAAATTTCTGCGAAAGTGACAATTTTCTTTAAAGTGTGAATTTTTGTTCATTTTTGACAAAAATTTTCCTGAGAGGCAATGTGGTGGAGCATTTCAAGAGAATGCCCTTTTCCTGCTGGCACTGGATGTTTGAACTCATAAAATAAGAGGTTACTGCTTAATTGACAATTTAATCATATGGTTGTCATTTAAGCCAGAAATCAATGCATATTTAATACACACAACAAAATAGAGCCATGCACCTGTGCAGGGATGATATGATATTTATTCACATCAATCCAGTACACCAAGATTTGGCAATGATATTGTTGTCATCAATTGCAAAAAATGATATCAAATTATACAGCTATTGTACAAGCAGAATATAGATTGACAAATAAAATTGTCTGCATGGGCCAGCAAGATTTACAAAAAACTTACAAAATAAATGGGGCAATTAATATTCTACACGTTAATTAAATAAGGGACATCATGTGAACTAAAGTTAGCCTATAAGAACATCATTTTGAATAATTTGTTAGAAAATGGACAATAAAAAAATACGGTGAGACCTTTTGTTTTGTTTAGTAAATAGGACTTGAAATTCTCTAGTTGAACCTTTAACTTGAGTTTGCGATCATGCACACGGTTGGGAGTTGATATAAGAATATATAGGTATGTGTCCGATAAAGTATAGGTTCGTTGGCTATGGGTGTTGTAGTTGATTGATGCCTTGTGGAACCAAATTCATAGTGAATTTACAAAAATAGGGACAGGACAGTCACATATAGTCATCTATTAGACCTAAGTGACCCTGAAGGACCTTGACCCTCCGAATCTGTTATCCCACATTAAGACAACTTTTCTCAAACATTGATATATATATAAAAGTATGAACTTGATCCATCACGTATAAAAAGTAAACAGCATGTTGAAAAAAGTGTGTAACCAAAAGGTGTCATTATAACACACACACACAACAGACGGCTCCCCACAGACAGAGAAGACACAAGACACACCACCATTTCATGCTGGTATAAGGTCTTCCGATTGCATCGGCATGACCTTAAAGACGTATCTTTGCTGAACTGTATGGAAAAAAAAAACACTCATAATTTCTATTGCAGTTTCACCACAATATAAACACCCAAAAGCAGATTTCAGGTTAAGTGAAGTGATTTGAACTATGGGTTTATTGTCAGAATGTTTAAATATACTATATTTCTTTGCAGGATTACACCCGAACTTTAAGGCTTTTGACCAGAAGTGGCAAAGATACAGAAAAAAAAACAGGCTCTTGGGGGTACCAGTAACTGTGACTGCTTCATGAATAGGTGAATGAATGCGAATGCACAATAGTTTGTGTATCAATCAAAATAGTATTCAAATAAAACAAGTTCTAATAAAGAATACAGATCAAGATTCAATCAAACATGAATGCATTCTAAATTGCTGCTAAAGGTGAGGCAGGAATAAGATTATAAGGAACAAAATGTACAGCGAGTGTTAAGAAAGGAAGTTGAGTAATATATTTGCCAGATGCCCGCACAAAGTATAATTATATTTGACTGTGAATAAATTAAAGGGGTCTGTTGTAAAATATAATATTTCTTACATTCTGTCGACAACAAGGCACTCGCATCCCCCAGCATCAGCGCTTATGGACATTGGCAGTACGAACATTTCCCTATAGGTTGAAAAAGACAGAAGAATATTAATAAAGTCTCTATGGAAGAAAGCTATGGTTGCTAATTAATTGCTCCTGTACAAAAAGCATTATTTATACTGATTTACATGAATTAAGTCAAATTTGTAACTTTATAATTGCAGGGAAGTTATAAGGAGGATTATTGCGTGGGCCCCAATATTACAATGCCATGAAGTAGAGTCTGGATTTAGAGATGGTTGCTGGTAGGTGGTGGGATAGGTTGCCAGGGGACGAGATACAGACACCAATCTGACCAAAACGCGTGCCAAATACCCCCCCAAAACAAGTACCTGTTTTAAAGGTGCAACGCGAAATTGGGGACACCCATATATTTGTCATATGTATGATTTCATATAGATAAGACCCCAATAGATTCTTACCTTGTCTTTGGTTACAGAAATGCCTTGAAAGTGGAAAAACAAAATGCGATTTCATCGCTTAATTTCAATATATAAACATACAAAATAACAAAAATAAAAAAAATAAAAAAAATAAAAAAAATGCCACAATTTTTGTACCAAAAGAATATTTTTCAGCTTCATCCTTTCACTGGGGACGTTTCTGATAGAAAGCTTTACATTAGTTGCCAAAAATCAGATTTTTCACATTTTAAGGGACACCTGTTATGTGAAATCTCTCGTTTGCACCTTTAATATAACTTCCTTTAAAGACACTATCAGTGATCCACCCAAAAGAGTAAAAACATTTATATGCAGGAATAGCTTTAAAAGTGAAGGATTAAGTATGCATTATTATAATAAGATATTGTATGACTGATGAAACCACTGCTAGCAAAAGGAAAAAAAAAAAATGTATTAAAGATATGAATTGCCATTAAATTGCATGTTGTAGTAAATGTCTGTATGGACAGTAATGACTAAAATATCAGATTTTATTGTTTTTATGCTTATATGTTGGGATAATTATATCTGATTTTGGATGTTTTTCTTTTATTTTCTGATTTAGCAAATCAATGATAGTGCCTTTAAGTTAGAAAAAATTCTTAACATATTTAAGTTACAATTCAGCTCAATAATACTTCAAAAAGCATTTACCTAAAACCCAAAAATTTTACCTTGCAGGTACATTTTGACTAAATTCCCAAAACCATTTAGGTTCCCCTTTCCTCCTCCCCCTCCCCACTCCCTCAATCTGATTTGCTCTCCCTTTGGGGACAGCCACCACCACCAAAATACTACCAAACCTTAAACAAATTTCACAAGAAATTGTATAGGTTGGTTGACTAATAGGTTGTTTGATTGGTTCGGAGAAAGATTTGGCAGTTGGGTGGTTAGTCAGTTAAAAATTGACCAATTCTTTCCGGGTTTTTTAGGGAGGAGAAGGAAGGGGAAATGTGAAGTTGCAAACAAAGCAAAACCCTAGATTCCTCTTGAAAAAGAGAATACCAGATTTTCACCAGGCTAGACTTGTGGGCAGAACATCATCACCCAGATTACTATCATTCACCTGCTGCTAAATCTAATTTTTTAAACAAATCACTCGCTATCTACAACTTAAGTGGATGGACCTTGCTATTACTTGTTTTGATTTACCTTAGAGCAGTAAAGTCAGCCAAGTTTGTGCTCAGAATATATGACACAGCTCTACTAGCTCCTATGTGTTACCTTTACAATTAGACCACTTTAGCTGCACAGCCAAGCAGATTTTAACTGTGCCTGTATAAAGAATTCATAAGACTACCTATTGCATTTTGTGCACTTTATTAGT
>JAMKCH010051156.1:0-10578 GCA_023653785.1 Ophioderma brevispina
CCTCTTAGCACAATGAATTGTACCTTTGAAGCAATTGGACAAAAGCTGAGATGGTGGGTTCACACCTTAGGTGGTGTGGATGCCACCTCTCACCCTTAGTATATGTTTTTTACTCTCATATTTTCCGATTGTTATGTTACAATATCCTGGCCGATATGTATCGATTCGGATTTTCTCCCGAGAATGTTCTATATCCTATTGCCCACCTTAGGCCTTGGACATAGACTACAGAGGAGGCAGATTACTTGAAAGAACTGACTGGTAGATATTTAATTCGTCGCCCACATATACTGTCTTATCTGAGGAAATGCCTTTTTTGAGAAAATTCGCGATTGAATCTACCGTGCAGATTTTCATGTTGTACTAGATGTAACGTCCCGAAGAATATGGTAAGCAAATTTAATAGCAAATAATCATGTAAAATAGATCTGGGACATGACGTTATCCAAAATTGGGACGATTTTCAGTCGCTCATTGAAAACACTTTAAAAACTGGGACACACCGACATTGTTAACTCTTGCGACGATGTTTGGACTCGTGGAAGTCTAATGTTATTAAATGTGCACCGATTCCTAGCCAAGAAAAACGTTGTAAAAGATTGTACATTTGTGGAGAAGATTAAATAATTGCCATAAAATATAGAAAATGGCATCCAAGCCCATAGGGTGTGCTGTAAAGTATGGCCCCGATAATCCATATGTATGATCTTTGGGATGCTTTGAGAAGAAGAACAGTTTTGCAAAAAATCTTGTCCATCAAAAGATAATGCAAACGCGTATCGATCAAGTGTCTAAGAGTCGCTCAGAAAGGTGGACCTTCTTGCAAGGATTTTTGGAAACTACTGCTTGCATTACCAAAAATAAGCTGCCATCTTCGGTTGTAATCCCAATACAGGGCAAGTTGTGTAAAGAAAAGCGCTCAATGCAAACATGTCCATATGATGCTTGGAATCTCTGGAAAAATGAATAAAAAATCTTGAGTGCCCTTGCAAGGATGACATTTTTTTCATCAATATGTTAAAATTGCGGTTGATATATTGCCCGTCATGGTAATGATAATTTAATCAATTTTATATTGACGAGATTAAAGCAGGAATATTATGTCCACTCTTTGATTCAATTCAATTACGAGAATGACGTTTTTATGTCTTTAAATGCCGCAAATACAAAACCACCTGGCATCAGATTCCGATTACGATTAACTCTTAAAAATGGTGGTACATACTGGTTAAGTCCTGCAGTTATTGTTTAAAAGAATTTTATCTGATGAATGTATACCTAAAGAATGGAATGAGGGAGGATAATTCCAATCCCTAAAAGGGGAACAAGCAGGACTTGCTAATTATCGTTGCATACAATTAGCTCTGTGGTTGAAAAAGTTTTATAATCGATAATTGCAAGCTCAATTACTACATTCTTAGATGTAAATTATGATCTTACGGCAGGTCCATGGAGGTTTTCGCAAGATCATCGTTGTGAAGACACATTTTTATTTTAAAAGTTATTGCCTCTATTAGAAAATCTCATGTCTGAACACCTATTTTGCATTCTTGGACGTCCGAAGGCATTGTGACTCTGTTGGCGGGATGGTTTGTACTTCTATAGGCACGTTGGAATTAGAGACAAATTTGGAGGCTTATAAATATGATTTATTCAAACACTAAAGCTCTAAGTAATATGGGATGATATTCATACGGATTTCTTTGACGCAAGATATTGGAGTTAAGCGGTTTGTGATTAGTCACTTGTTATTTCCATTTTTATTAATGATTTGCGTAAGATGCTGCATAAAACTATAGCTCTATTAAATGGTATCTAATATCAAATAAATTGGTTAATGTGGGTGCTGATGATATTGTTTAATAGCCGATCTGCCAAACACCTCCAAATACTTCTTGATACGTGTCTAAATTTGCCTCAAAGTGGAGGTTGAGTTTTAATCATGAAAAATATTTTTTTTACGTTTTTCTTTTTTTATTTAAAATATTCAACTAAATGTATTATGGTAATGGGTTGTAATAAAAGAAATTAATGAATTATAAATATCTTGGTGTCCATAATAAGTAGAACTTACAGATCATAACATATTAAGATGTTCTAAAAAGTGGTAATCGGCCTAATTGCCTATATGGTGCGTCTATCCCTTTGGATCAATATGAATTTGAATCGAGTTTATTATGGCGATCTTTTATGGAAGTATTGTTGCCCTATTGAATTATGCATTTCTACTTGGTTTGGCATCTGTATTTCTGATATTGCTAAACTAAAAATCTCAATCTGATGGGTCTCGTATCTAAAGGCCCAACTTACCACTGCTAAGTGAAGCATATTCGGGGACCTTGGCTGTATACTTCAAATATCTCCAGGTAACAAAGACTGTTATGTTCAACGCTACAGAATAATGACCGCTGATAGATTAGACCGCTACTTTTTAATTAATTTTATATGATTTTAGTACAACCAAATGATTATGCCTGGACTGGTCAGAGTACTGTACAAGTGGTCTAAGTAATTGCGGTCGAGATCATTTTTTGTTTTTTCGGATAACCCCGTAATACAAAGTTGGTTCCTATGCCTATGTAGATAAAGTAAAACGTGCATAACGTTAATTGGTATAGACATATGGAGTCAAAATCTACCTTTGACGAATGATATATTCCAAGAAAGTTGAGCCTTGCATGGAACATTATCTTCTTGAATAAATGGATTTTTCGGGTGCTTCCTTGAAATTCAAAGCCAGCACAAATACGCTTAGTTTGGCGAGTAACAAAAGAAATTGGAAAAATTCTTTGGTATTCTGATGAATGTGCTATGTAACCATCCTCCTGAAAGACTTGGTATCATTTCTTGTTTTCATGTGAAGCCCTACACGATGTACGTTATGAGAATATAAAACGGCCCATATAAATTGTATCAACCTGGGTACTCAATTATTGGAATGCATTCGTTTTTGGTGGTAACTTCATCAAATTAAGTATGTTTCTTTCTTCAAAGGTCCACGTGATGCAGATTAATATTTGATAAACTCAGCAAATCATACCTTAAAAGGGCACACTCTGTTAGGTGTACTCTTTAAAATAGCTTGATTGGTAAAGAAATCTTCGTTCTGAACGTAACTATGGGTGCCTCGGGGTTAGCAGTGGTTTTTAATGCGTTCCCATCCGGCATCAACGAGGTTTTTGTTTGTTTTTTTAACCCTCCTCCACGCTGATTATGTATGATAACATGATGGGGAATTGTACGATAATCTGCAGGCACGAGCCGTAAGTTGGTCGGCGGGTGCTCTACTGATTGTGTGAAAGGTTTATCTTTTTTATTGTGTTTATTTCCTTATTATATGAGCATTCTCTCGGTTTCTTTGCGGGGTTCTGTGCTTGCACGTGTGATATTCTTTGTATAATATTTTTTTTTTTTTTTTTTTTTTTTTTTTTTAATTTTTCTTTTTTGGTTGTTATTTTTAAATGTGGGTGCACCTGATTTGTAACCAGCGTGCCCGCCGTTCTGAAGGTGTACTTTTTCGCCGCAATAATAAATAATAAAATAAATAATTTTTTAAATTTTTTAGTTTTTTCGTTTTTTTTAAAATAATTCCATATAAATCATTCTGAAGTTTAAGTTTTATCCTTCCTGATATAAGCTACAAAGCATAAGTCATTAGACTGATGTGAAACGCAAAAAAGTCTTATTTTCACATACACGCTAATTTCGGCCGTTCTATTTACATGCCTTCAGATAGATCTCTATGTGAAACACGCCATGTTCACGCACCGAGGCAGATAAGACGCACATAGATCTGTAGTGAAAAACGTAACAGCGGTTTTACGAACAACGTTCATTATACGCTTATTGAATACGGTGTAAATGAACATAAGACAGCCATGTGAAATCTCGATATGCAGTTTTGAGCTTATTGATTCAAATTCTTATTAATATCCCGCAATTAGGTCCACTTTCACGATTGTACTTGTGCATGTATAACCATAACATTATAAGTACATATGACAGCGTTCCGATCTGACTTGCGTTGGATGACAAAACTTTTGACGTTTTGATGACAAATAAGTTCAAGAATTTTGATGAAAACACTTTTTTCTGGGGTAAAAAATTTTGTGTAGAAACTGAAATAAAAATAACAAAACAACGTCTAGGCATCTAAAAAGACCCAGGGGATGAAGGGACGCACAGAATGACACCAGAGGGACGAGTTAATTCTTGCTATTAGAAATCAAAGTCCTTCCCCCTTAAATGCTACACCTCAATATACAAACCTCCATGATAACCATAGGGAAAAGAGACCACAATGCTCAATCTAGGAGTAACAATAATTTTAGTGACCTTCAAAATTCTAACCATAGTAAACATAAGTAGGGTATTCCTAAATTACATTGGAATATTTTCAATAACTGTATTCATTAATCTGATCCTAAGTCAGCTAGTATCTGCCTGGTATTTTGGGTGGATTTGGTATGATATCGATGTTTTTGTACATTAAATGACCTTTGCCGGAAGAGAAAAAATGAGGATAAAAAAATTCAACTCAAACTGAGAGTCCTAGGTCTAATGAATATGAACTTGTTGTAGGGGAGGTATTGGCCATAACAAGTTCAATATTTTAAATCACATAATCCCTGGATTTTTGAAGTTTTGAATTTTTTTTTATCAAACGAAATCAGTTTTTCACGCCTGCGAAATTAGGGTAGGGTAACAATTTTTCATATAATTTTTTTCTTAGTAAAGAGCATTTTGTTCAAGACTTCACCTATGTTTTCTATTGCATTATGAACAAAATGAAACACCAAAATATACTCTAGGGTATCCTTTGTGAAATTATGGTCATTTGAAGTCCGAACTTGGACAAAACCTCAAATTTTGCGTACAATTTTGTCACTCCAACGTACAATTTCAAGAAGGTCTAAACAAAACAGGAGGTAGTTTGAACCATGCAAACTATTTTATTTAAGATGGTGAATAATTTTAACATTAAATTAAAAAAAACAACACTGTCTTATTTTTTGTTTGTAAGATATGGTCATTTCTAAATAGACTAGTCAAAATTTTTTTGTCACTCAAAGGCCAAATTTTTTGGCCAAAATTGGCCAAAATATGGATTATATCGCAAAAAGTGTGATTTTCACCATTTTAAGGGCCAAATCAGAAACTGCATGTATTTTACACCCTAGAAAACATTACATTGATCATATTTTTAGTTGTTTTCACATCTAAAGATTTTTCACACCGTGTCCGCCAAACGCAGTCAATCTTGAATGCGTCATATGCAAAATTTCTCAAAAAAGTCAAAAATGATCAGATCGACAGTATGTGATGTGGGCGACAATTACATGATGCTAATTACATGTTTTAACACTTCTCTGCCAAAGGGCCAGCATTTTTTAAAAACAATGGGGGCCTTAACCCTAACACGGACGGGGTCGTTTGCCGACCGACGGCCAAATGCAACGAGGTGACTATTTTTATTTTAACGCCCAGATGCAACGATAAACAAATTTTGCGTTTCATTGGCATCTGGCCGTTTTTCCGTCACAGGAATAAGTAGCGTACAGTCGTTAAGCCCAGATGCCAACGAAAACATCTATCATTACCGGTACAGACGGCCCAGAATGCAACGAGAAACATCTGCTTCCTTACCAAACGGTAAGACGCCCAGATGCAACGAGGAAACATCGCGTCATTTTCGGTAAGACGGCCCAAATGCAACGAGGGCAATCTATTTTATTTTTAACCGGCCAGATGCAACGAGAAACAAATTGGTGTCGGTTCATTGGCATCTGGCAGTTTTTTCCCGGCACAGAATAAGTAGCGTACAGTCGTTAAGGGCCAGATGCAACGAGAAACAGCGTATCAGTTACCGGAAAGACGGCCCAGATGACAACGAGAAACATCGCGTCATATTCCGGTAAAGACGGCCCAGATGCAACGAGAAACCACATTCGCGTAATTTTTCCGGTAAGACGGCCAAATGCACGAGGAACCTAGCTTTGCGAAATGCAATGATGAGAACAGGGATCCTAAATAAATAGAATAAATAAATAATGGATGCGTCTCCACTGAATCTGAATGAAATCTGTCGCTTACGTTCGCCAGGCGTGCGAGGCGCGTTATTACGCTACGGTCATAGTCATGTCGTGGCGCTATTATGCTACGTCAGCTCCGGTTTACGTCATGAATGCGTTTATGCATACTTAAAAGTAGCTTATCGGAAAATGGTGGCACTCTCACATCAATATCGGAAAATTGTCTATGGGCATTTGGTACACAGTGGCCACCAGCCTGATGAAAAAGCATTGCGCCTTATCGCGGCAAACCGACTGTCCGAAATGCAGTGGAAGTGAAAGATTCCCATCATTTTCCCGGGAATGACGTCACAGATGCAACGAGAAACATCGCGTCATTTGCCGGAAGAAGACGGCCCAGAGCAACGAGAAACATCGCGTCATTTTCCGTAACGACGGCCCATATGCAATGATAAACATCGCGTCATTTTCCCGGTAGACTGCCCAAATGCAATGAGGTGCAATGAAGTCTTTTGCGCGACAAAATAGTTGTTGACGCCGAGATGCAACGAGAAACATTTTATCCGACCGGTACCACGTTTTCGTTGCACCGCATTGCGTCTGGGGCCTTCCTTAGGGTTAATTAATCACACCTCGCGTGTGGTCTGGTTGCCCCACTAAAATTTTTTTGAAGGACTGAATCAGGTGGTGACAAAGGTGTATTGAATGAAGTCGTGATGGGATCATGCCTCATTTCCATCTATGCGACCTGGCTTCAGTATCCAGTGAAAGTGTCTGTAATATTCTTGTGTTGTACTACAGGGCATATTGGGTAATTCTCTCCTGAAGGGGTTGGTTCCACCCCATCCATCACTTTGGATTCACCATGTGACTAGCTATCCACTGGTGGAAGTTTTTGTTTTGTTTTTGCAATGACAGGAGCGTAAATGTCAAATTTGACACATAATTTGGCATCAAAAGGGTGTTCTAGCATTTTGATCAAGGCTGTAACATGCCTAGAACCGACAAACTTTGGTTATTTTTCAACACTGTCAACTCTGTACTGCTAATTAAGTTATCTCAATATTGTTTGAACATTTTTGTTTTCAGGTTTGAATCAGTGCTTCAGCATTTTTAGGCTCCACTTCTAGAGAAATAATTCAAAAAAAAAATTTGGTACCCTCTGTGCCTTGTGGTCTGTTGTGCACACCGGATCCAGGAGCCTACTACTAGGTATAAAACCCGTACAACCCTGCCCTGTTTGTGGTCAGGTGCAGTGGGTTGTGCTACTCATGAGCAACAGCCTTGATTAATTGGCTTTTGTGGTTTAATAGCTCCATTTATAAAACTTCATAAAGCTTTTTGCAAATGCAGAAAAAGCCTGACAGACTGAACAGGCGCTCTGCCTGAGTTGAACCTTATTGAACTCGCTAGTGGAAGCATTGAACAAGGTCATTGTAACTTGGAGACCTCAAATAGGTGTTTAAGAGCTATCCCATAACCCCCTGGGGGAATGATGTGGAATTATGTACTCGAGACTAGGCAGAACAAACCTCAAAGCATCTAATTGTTAAATATCCGGCGGGAAATACCAGTGCTAGGCACAGTTGACCACCATTTACCCTCTAGCCAGGTCAACACCTCATCAATGACACTCAATCCATACACCAGATGTCCCCCAAGGGCCTGCTAGGGCCAGACACATTCAGCCACTGGTAATTTAAATTTAAAATGTCATTATTTGCCAATGACACCATGAGATAATTGAGGTGTGTGTACATCTTAGTGCATATCATTTACCTGTGTTGGTGTATGGAGGTGAACTTATGCGGTATTATGAGATTGAGGATATTGTACTGCTTTTAACTGAGCATATGAGGTTTGTCATCCCATATGTTGGCTGACAAGGGAATGGAAGCGGAAGTTGGAGTTAAATTAACTTCCTATTTTACACCTTGCAAATAGTAAGTTAGGTGTGATTATAATCGCCTCTCCTTTCCCAACTCATCAGGCCTGATCACCGCGGCTATCATGGTGTCAGCTGGACCCCATGGCTTGCGGACATGGGGGTACTGCGGACTGTCTCGAGGCATGTGCGTGCATGAAACCAGGGTAACTAAACAGGGGCTCTATCGGGGGCCAATTGTCATATGCTTGTATATCTCAAAAATTGGTTTGGTGGATTACCACTACACCCAAATAAATGTTTAATTAAATTTATGCGAATTTAGAGCTTGTCTAAAAAAATGGTGTACTATACACCAATAAATGCCAAGACACCAATGCGGCAGAAGCCTGCACACCCAACGTATACCAATTGTCACTAGTAATAACTTTGACCAGACATTTATAACTCAATGTGCTCCAATATATGTACCATAGACCAAAAGGAACCAAACCACCAATTTTCTCCAATTTTGGAGGTTTCATGGGTCTAGTATGGTTACGGGAAGCTATTATATAGTGAATTCTCACCATTTGGTGTTTTTTTGGGGGGGGGGGATATGCTCCACTCCTTTATGTGACATATTATATCAGAGTGTGAACCAATGAATGAAGTTGGTAGAGTGCCCTTCCTTAGACCAACTTTTACAGTCTGCACAGATTTCTAGTGATTCGCAGAAATACATGAAGGGGGGGGTATAGGTGTATCAAACCATTTGTTGTTCTTTGCTTTTGTTGCTAGGTTACAATGGTACTAGTGGTCTGCAAGAAGTGGGCGCACAAAAATTTTCATCAGTCTTCTTCAAGCATCCCTCCTGTGCAGTGGCCTAACTGGACTACTACAGTGTAAAGACAAACAAGTTACCCTGAAGGAGAGGCTGTGTTCTATCGCAGTGGATAAATTCAGGTGAGCTCAAGTGTAGAATAAATGGCTGATCAGATGTTTTTATGGGTGATTTTATCAAACTTAAATCGCATGCAATTTCAGACCCCATTATACTGATTTATATTTACTGGTACAGGACAGAAAATAAGGCAGGAACGTACTTATATTTGGCCCGATAAAAAAATCTGTATTCCATTTCCATCTTCAGGCCAACTTCCCAGGCCTAGTGTGTATTTGATGTACAGTACACATTTACTATTCTTGTACAGAGCCCTCAAATTTGTAAATCATGCACTCTAGTATATTTCAACCCGTCTTTACATGGTTGATCAGTCTGAGAATAAGAGAACACTAGACTAGGGGACGATTATAGTGTTTTTGAACTCAAGATTGCAGTGTAACACTAGAGGTCATAGGTCACAAACTTTTTTTTGCTAGTCTCTACACACAAGCATAAGGTTGCACACCACCAATAAATTGCCATTGTGTTTTATGCCAAAATGTCTAATTAAAATGTCAATTTCTCATTAATGAAGTGACTCAGTCACTTAAATTACGCATTACCTGGACTGCCTTAACCTGTGAATCCCATTCAGCAAGACTCACCTTGACCACGAGGTCCCGAGCATGAAACACACAATTTTACTCCCTTCTGAAACTTGGCTTCTAGTTGAAGATTTCCTATGGGTGGGTGTAAAATTAGTACGGTAATTACTCAGGAATATCTCACGGACTTTGTTATCTTGATATCGTGCTGATTTGTATAATTAACATAATTTCTAACACAAAAAAACACCATAAAATTAAAAAAATATTTTTACATTTTCAATTTTTGACCTTTTCTAAATGGCTCTTTAGGGCCATAGAATCTTAACAGCTTTGGATAATTTTACGCAACAGTTAACACATCATTTTTCTGTTCTGGTTTAAATTTGCACATTTAGGCTGTTCACGCTATGTATTGATGTTATTTTGAGGTTGAAATGTGCACGGCATCATAACCACAACTATATTTTACACACACTGCACCCTAACTTGGTTCACATTTATGCTTCTACTATCCTATGGCTATTTAACTCCAATTTGTAATCGGACATGTTTTGGTGATTTTGCTTGCATGTGAGGGTGACATAAAATGAAAAATGAACACAATTGGGTCCCTTTGCACTTAAATATTTCTTCACAGAGTTTAATGCAAGGTTCAAAGAGTATTTTCAATCTCGTTTATGTGCTTCAAATCGTTTATTTTTGTTTTCCTAGGCTGGTAGAGGAGCAAAATATCGTCCTATGCAATGAAGTGAAGAAATCATTCACAGTGATCTGCTGGAGAGCAATTTTTTTTTTTTTTTTTTTGTGGTCGCAGTCCAGCCATGTTGAAACGCTTCCAAGAAATTCACGCTACTATTGCTCAGGTAATATTTGTGACTGGATTGATTGAAGCCACAATCAGTTATTCATTTTCCAGTTTGGTAAGCCACAATTTTCCTCTTAAACCTCAAGGCACTACCTGTTACACACTTTGGATTGGCCATTACAGGACCTCATTTGTTGTCAAGAGAATATTTCAGTAGTTTCCCACATGCATTGCTTCCAATGGAGGTTTGTACAGATACTGATGTGGTATCGTTAGTGATGAACCATGGCTAAACATTGACAGAAGGATCACAAACTTTGCATTTTAAGAGTGTTTCATCCCTAACGATCCACATGACAACCTGTACAAAAACGCCAAGAAGC
>JAMKCH010051157.1:0-174684 GCA_023653785.1 Ophioderma brevispina
ATGGAAAATAAACTACCGGGTACTATCAGGTAAAGGGTCCAAACGGTTCTGCGGAACCTCCTTGAGTTCAACCCCCCCCCCCCACCACCATCCCACGATTTCGTACAAACTAGTCTTTGACAAGAGACTATACATTACCTATTTACCTGAACATTTCAGCTACACTTCTGCCGGTGACTCCAGTATGTGGGTTTAAATACCGCGGGACTGGATAACTGATATACTCGGAAGTGTAGAGGAGTTAGTACTGTTACCTCACGAAATAAAAGCACCCACGGGCCCGATCTCCTACGCCCGTTTTAATTTTCAGCAAGTCCAGCATTTGCGTCCAAAGTAATGATTAAAAAAAGTCTATGTGGGACATTTTTTAAACTTTTTGGTAATCCATTTACAAATAAAATAGATATAACCTAAATATTACATTATACTGTGTATATATGATTCCATTGCCAACCCCGTTAAGGCCCTCTAGAGCAAAATCGCGCACTTTCTTATAGATTGAAAAAGTTTACTTTTGGTCAAAAAAAAAAAAAAGAAACCACCTGAACTGACCTAACCCATCATTTCAACGGAATTCCCAGCTTGGGATTCAGCCATGGTATTGTAAATTATCCCTTTTTGGAATCCTTGTAACAAACAACCAACGTCATGTTTCATTTTTTACACAATCGAACATTTATAATTGTATCCCCGGTGTAACCTTGAAATCCAGCTGGGGCCATGAAAGGGTTTTGACAGTGCTTCCTCATTTTTGTTATTATCAATGCATAACGTATTGCGTGCCAAATTTATCCAGAGTTCACTCCTCACATGAATCTTTACACACATATCCTCCACGCTGTGTGGATTCAATTCTCTCACCTTAGTTTAGTTTTGTTATCTCAAGATCAGACAACGAGTTACGTATACGCTTTCATCATGTCATTTTCTTGTACACTCAATTACACAGGGGCGTAGGCCAGGGGGGTGGCAGGGGCACTGCCCCCCCCCCATGTGGGGAATTCTTTCCCCCCTCTTGCCCCCCTGAAAAATAGTGGATTTACATAGGTATATACTATACTAACAAATTTTAATATATGCTTGCCCCTTAAATATATGTGCCCCCCCCCCCCCCGAAAAAAAGCTGGCCACGCCACTGAATATATCCATATGGTGTCCTGAAAAATGCCATACAAAATGCCTTCACATTGTGTGTTATCGAGAAATATCTCGCATGTCATCTAAATTGCATTAAATAAACAGTATCGTTTCTTACCTGCTCTTTGTATCTAGAATTACAATACATGTTGGAAAATAATACACCGGAGACAAAGTTCCACTCCTATATGCCAACAAAATCCATTACTGAGCATATAATATATGCCTGCAAATATAAAATGTTATACTTACCCAGGTACTTACCTCAGATTGTATGAGTCCAATAATTGTATGATTTGACCCCACACAAATGTGGCCAACAGAAACTTTGTTGGTGTTAATATCTCTACCAAAAATAATATACTTAAAAGTCTACCACAATCACCTAGTGGAACCATGTAGACAATAAGGGGCAACGTTTGTACAGTGGTAAAAAATTCGAATTGTTCGAATTGATTTAAATGATGTACCACTTTATTGGGCTACTCTTAAGGTTTAAAAAAGGTATAGTTTGCCCTATCTACGCGTTATAGTTTTAGCACAATAGGCTCATAACAGTTCAAGGTCATCCCGGGGTAAAATTCATAGAATGGTCCGATTTTGATCGGACTGGTTGTAAACTGTTAAATTTGTCCCACTAGATAAGTAAATGTAAATAGATTCTTTGTTTGAACTTTATATATAAGAATTACAGAGCTATGACTAGTGACCTCCCATAGACCCTGTAGCCCCCAGTCACACTTTGTGTTCCAATGATGCAACGAATATTATAGATGGTGCAACCAGTATATTTTCGGGTTCTGTACCATTAGACGAACAATTTGACACCATTTTTATAACGAACGGATATATCTGAAAATGTACCCCCATTGTGACTTGAACCTATTTTGACTCATAACTATTGAACCTGCAGATATGGCAAACTATACCTTTTTTAATCCTGGAAATGTAACGAACACGTTGGCATACTTTTCGACGCGTTTTGATACTTTTCATATTTTGACCCCTGTATAAACCTTACCCCCTTAAAAATATATGTTCCACTGCTTTGATTTTAGTAGACTTTTGATATGTTGTTTTTAAAGGTATTCTCAATACAATTCTGTTGGAATTGATTCTGTTGCAATTAGTGTTGGGTTAAGGCAGCATTCATTCTATTTTGACTGGCCTATATGGCGTCCGTTTTTTAATGCACTCTTTTTATGCGCCATTTTATTACTTACGACCAGATGTTTGAATATCCGATTGATTCTCTTCCATTGTATAGTCTCTGATACACCTTGTAGACCGCGACCTTTCATATTAGTCCTGCAGTAGGCCATATGACCTTGTCAAGGCCGCACAAAATCTTTTGATGGTTTACCTGATGATTCCAAATCTCGATAATGCAACTTTGCCACCCTTTGAGATAGGGAAGTGGTTTTATTATCAGGGGTACAATCTGTAAATGTTTCATATGGGTTTAAAAGGTGTATACACATATTGATCTGGTCTAAAGGTTTTTATAACGTCTTGTGTTTGCATGACAGGTAAAAAGGTCATCACAGGGGTAAATATTTATTATGCTCTGATTGGTTTCAATTGTGTTATGACGTCTCGCAGATGTCAAAAAAAGAAGGTCATAAAACCTTTCAACACAAATAAACGAGCAATTGTGCACAAGTGATCTGAATTTTATATAGTAAAACAGATTTAATGATTTTAATCAGTTTGGTTCAAGAATTTGGTATGTCCAAAACAACATTACCTAGTAAAATTACACACAATTATAAGATTCATACTTATTGTCCACACGAATGTCCACTATAATGTCCACAAGAGCGTTGCAGTTCAACGATAATATGTCCTCACAGCGAAGACTTCAAAATGACAGCGTGCAAAGTCACACTTAAAAATCCTCAGGTAATATTCCAAGTGAATCTTCTCAGTCCTGAGATAACTTTTGTCCAGCAGTTCAAGACGACAAAGTTAAATAAGTCCTCGACGACACTAATATTCCGCAGTATATCAGTCCAAGATAATCACCACGATTTCGATCTGTCCACAATTTGGAATCATATTTTGATTCCCAGCACTTTTGGCTTCAAAGACGACAGTAGAATAATTACAGCGACTGCTCACGTGGAATTACAAATCCTGGCATTACATGTAGGTTAAACACAAATCTACCATTGTTGTAGATTAAAACTAGCTATAACCTTCTAGTTACTTGTTACTGGTGGCTGCTGGCAAAACCAACCTCTCGAAAATCTCCTTTATACACTGATTCACAAAAGTTCCCAAGTCTTAAAATAGACGTTACCACAGCATCATGCATAAACATAACCTTTCACTAGCTGACCAATTGGAATCCACATAATTTACATCTACATTGCATCACTTCACATTTATAAGAGCATGGGGAATCCCGAATCATGCAATATGTTTTTATCTCAAAGCATAAACAAATTGAATCAGTTTCTAAATTTAGCCCTTTTGGGGAATCCCATTCACTTCTCTTGCATAATCTAAATAACAGGTGCATTTGCACAAACAACACTAGGGGAAATCCCCTTTCTCTTTTTTATAGTAAACAAAGTACTTTTCCCGTGAGAAATCTTTTCTCAAATAAAATTGTAAATCTAATTAATATTTTAATCAGAAAGATGGAGGCCAATATAACAATTGGTTTTAAAAGTTTCTACAAGCATGCTATAACATGAAATATACCTTGCTTTAGTTTAAAAAAAATCAGCTCAAAGTTATATAGCAGCGGCTAGATTGCTGGTCCCCATATATAGACTCTGTGGTCCCATCAGTATTTCCCTCATAATTATACCCCAAATGTCAAACAAAATAATAATAATAATCAAGGTTTTATTTTAATCTCAAATCGTGGCCTGTAGGCCATTGCTAGAGACTTTACAACTTAATAATTTACTAGACAGAAAACAATGCAACTTGGAGGCAGCATCTTAAACAGCGCCATATTGGCCACATCAAACACACTACCGAAACACGTCACAGGATGGATGTGCAAGCTTTCATGGTTCATTTGACCATTTCAAATGAACCATGGAGAAAGTGGCATTCAGGTTTTAATCAATATCTGCTATACAAATCAAATCCCAAATGGAGTTCCCGAATTAAATCCAGCAAGTGGTCCCACTGAGATTCGATCCGTGGACCCTTTGCTCCAGAGGTAAGCTTGCTAATCGCTAGACCACGCCACTTCCTCATAACATAACATATATAAAATACATAACATTATTTTATTTTACAGTTACTATCCAACGGTATGAAGAATTGAGCCCATTTTGAGAAGAGTCTGTGCAATCTAAAATGTTTACTCCAGGATGACCTTTTTAAGCCTATAGGGGAGAGTCGGGTAATCCCAAACGTTGGGTAATCCCGAACACAGCGATTTCGCTATGTTGCGACAGGAGGAAGGCCGTGTTACCACCCTATGGTGTTTAGCTGCCTTTGGACTGAATTCAAACTTAAACTACCAATATGGAAATCTCGCACATTCTCGCAAGAATTACAAAAACACTTTTTAGTGAAATTTTAATATTCGGAACATATGTTTCTGGATGACACATCACATCTACAAGAAGAGAGAGAAAGGGGTTTAATAGTTTAATACGTTCCTTCACAACTAAAAACACGTACGACAAGGGGCACATCCATGACGATGTTTATGAAAGGGCTTATTATATTCGACAAAACGAAACGAAACCGGCTCAGTGCACCCATTGGATTACACGCTTTATTCCGTCAGAGTGTAAAAATGTACGATCACGGAATAAAGCGTGTAATCCAATGGGTGCACGGAGCCCGTTTCGTTTCGTCGAATATAATAAGCCTATGAAGGTAATGAGATTAAAAACTTCACCTAGTTTGGGGTAATCCCGAACTATCCGTTTCAATCGCAACCAATATAGGCGTGTCCATTTCACCTACTTAATTTGAAACTCTCATCGAGCTGTTCAATATACATTATTATCATGACTTCATGTTGCAAGAAACAAAAATTGCTATTTTTTGTCCCAACGGGGCTTCCATTCAAAAAACACGTTCGGGATTAACCGTGAGGTGTGGGGTAATCCTGAAAAACATGTGTATAGTTAGAGTTTTGCGTACACTTCTTATTGATATGGTTTTCTTTACGCAGGCGGCGGCGGCCAAGCCTCATTCAACATGCATAGCAACTCACCCAAAATATCAAAAGAAATTACAGCAATACGGAGTGCAAACCACAAACCAATTTGGATGCTTTAATGCAGGAGGGGCCGGCCAAGATAGCGTCGTTTTTGCCGTTCCCATAGGTTTAGCACGTAATCACTAAAATTTGACAAATATTCTAAAGTCGAAAATATGTTTATTATCAATATTTTTCCACACACTCAAAATCCGTTGGAGTTGAAGAATCAACTCTAGTGTAAGTATTTTTTTTGTATGAATAACGGTACAAACGGGATCCATTTTAAACGAGGCTTGTTTGACCTCATGATCAATCCCAGGGTCACCGCTATTTATAGCTGCGGACCATGTACCAGGCCCGGTACCAGGCCGGGGTACCAGGTAGCCTATGCACCACCGTGGAATGTGATTCGTTGACCTGCATGTAGCAATCCTCTCATGTCCGGTCTTTAAAAACGATTTGATGATAGTTTTGCAGCACAATTATGCACCACCGACTAAAGCAAGGCAATTTAGATCGGTCGCGGATCCGTACGGGAATTCCCACTCGCCACTCACTGATCTTTTTATAAACGCGTACAGTGACTTCAATTCCGGTCACTGTTCAGGCTCGTCCAATGACTCGTTCGGCAGTTTTGCGCTATGAATGAAGCTTGGCCGCCACCGGCTGCTTTAATGTTGGTTTGTCATGGGTGTTTTCACTCAAACAAATTCTGAAATAACCCTTACAGTGGAGTTGATTCTTCAACTCCAATTTGGAATGAGAAAATATTCCCTGATAACATATAAAAAATTTCGTCAAGATCTCGCTTTTACGTGTTCAGCCAGTGGCGACGTCTAAAATTTGGATTTCTTGGCCGGCCTCGCCTGTCTTTACGAAACTTAGTTTCACCATGGTCTTATTGGCTTCAATCGAATGGTGTCCGGGATTACCCGATTTACATTATAGGTGTTAAAAGCAATTGTCCTAGATATAGCAAACCATATTTGTTTTAAACCTTCAACCTCCTTTGTACCAATATCGCCGCGTTGTTTGCATCTGTACCCTACATGTATTTCAAATATAGACTCTGTAGCTCGTGACCTTTAACCTCTGGAGACAAGATTGCCATATTGCAACGGGCAAAAACCTCGCAAAAAGTGGTCAAAACTAGTAGAAACTGAGATGAAGTGGGCTTCTTCTAATGAATCACATTTCACTCTTGTATTCAGCAATTCCTCAAAATTAAAAATACCTAAATGGGCGTTTGGTCATCTGAATCTGGATCTTTATACTGCAACAAAGCAGGTTTTCTGCTTCACTGGCCCATTAATTATGCTAGACATCTGATTCACATTCTGAATCCGATTACACACTTTTTAATCAAGTGCATTACTTTATCTTTCTAGAAAGTGGAAAATTAAATACAAAATAAATATGCGAATGGTTAATTTGACAGCTTCTTCAAACATTTTTGTCGACCAAATAATGAACCTTTAATTCCTGGAAAGTGGAAAATATTACAAGCAAAAGACAAAACAATCTTTAAATACACAATACTCTATTCAATGATCTCAAATTGTTATGTTTATTTAGCAAATCGATAAACTAGCATGAATCCACCTGCTTTTAGTATCCATATATGCCTGTATGCTTGGCCTATTTAAAGACATTTCTTTTGCATTTTTTTCATTCGCCAAAACCGGCGAAAAGGTATCTTGCCAAGTGGAAAAAACCGGGGTAAAAACTATGATTTTTTTCACCTGTGGCAAAAACCTGCGAACCCTGCAACGCAACTGAGCAAAAAGTTCAGTTTTCAAATCAATCAAATTTTTTTTGTTCATCACATCAGCACATCAAACAATGAAATACAAGATATGAATTTGCAGTACAAATAGAAATGGATTTCACAATAGATTTATAGGATATAATTAAATTAGAAAATAGTGATGAACGAGGTCACTGCTAAACGCTAAGCGTGAAAATGCAGTAACCTCGCCTAACTTACGTGTTACTACGACAAGAGACAGACAAAAAAAGAAATTACAAATCAAGACAAAAAAAAAAGACAGGACAGACAATACGATACAAATTAAATTGGACAAAGACAAAGACAGCCCACAATCAAATTCCAAGGATAAGGAGGTACGACAGAGCAAAAAGACAGAAAATTAGGAAGTTATTTACAGCACTATACGAATTGACGAGACTATTTTTCTTATTAATTTTGAAGGAAGATAAAGTTGGGGAGTTTTTAATATAAGAAGGCAGATTAGCCCATAGTAGAGGGCCTTGAACATCAGGGTATTATTAGCAAGTACGTCATTAAATGGTTTTACACGGGGTATTTGGGCTTGCCTGGTCACATAATGGTGAGTATGAGTATAAAAGTTAAAAAACCCTGATCAATAAGGTCGTCCGGTAGAAGGTTATAGTTGTATTGATACATGAAAGTGGCAAGCTGAAGTTTATAAATATCATACCTTCAACATTTTGAGCAGAGAAAATAAAGGGTCTGTGTGGGCCAGCCACAGGGAGTTAGTACATGTTCTAATAACTCTTTTCTGGAGAATAAAAGTGAGTCCAGACCAGCGTTATTAGCATCAGCCCAAGCTATGGCTCCATATGAAATATAAAGTAATATAAGTGAATTATAAATGTGTGAAGTGAGCTTTGAGGAAGAAATTGTCTAACTTTGCGGATAACCCGTTATATCTAGCAATAATTTTGGAAATGTGCTGGGTATGAGAATTCCAGGATAAATTGTGGTCAATAAGGATGCCAATGAATTTTGTAGTTAGTACTTGCTGAATCGGAGTATTGCTAATTTTAACATCTGTTTAATTTCTGGCTTATTATTATATTTATTTTTAAAAATCATATAGTTGGTCTTTTTTATATCCAGCGATAATTTGTTTAATTTAAACCAGTTTGAAATAATATCAAGTTCTTTATTTTAGTATTGTTCAGTGTATAGAATGGGATGTGATAAAAGTATATTTGTGTCGTCTGCAAATAATATAAAGTGTGGTCTTTCAGAACAAAGTGGAAGGCATTAATTGGATATGAGGAACAAAAGGGGCCCTAGGATAGAGCCTTGAGGAACTCCACAAGTAATGGTTGCTGGTTCAGAGAAGGTGGTAATTAAACAAAACCCGTTGTTTTCTATTAGATAGGTAGTTCCTTATCCGGTCGTTAGCAAGACCCCGGATACAATACTTATTTAACTTGTAAAGAAGGATGTCATGATTTATGGTATCGAAAGCCTTGCTAAGATCTAAGAATATACCAACGGTATGAAGTTTATTATCCCGATTCCAGCTATTTGCACTGAGTTCATTAATGGCCATATGCGTAGATCGTTTAGGCCAAAGCCAAATTGATGAGGGGTGAGAATACCGTATTTTGTTATAAAGTTATGTATACGAATATAGACGACCTTTTCAAGAAGTTTCGAAATGGATGGAAGAATTGAAATGGGTCTTTAGTTAGAAAAGCGTTATTTGTGCCTGTTTGGGAATATTGGTATAAACATTTACCTGTTTTAATTGGTTGGGAACAATTCCAGAAGTAAGAGAAGTATTAAACATGTGTGATAAAACACTACTAATAAATGGAATAATGAGTTTAAGGAGGTTATTGCTAATGTCATCAGATGCTTTGATATTACTATTTTTAAATTTCGCTGTTAATTTTATAACTTCATCAGGGGCAGTTGGATATAGGAACAGGGTATGGATTATTTATGCCTGCAAAGGAGTTTTAAAATCAATTGATGGTTCCGGGAATTTGTTGGCAAGATAATACCTATATTTGCCAAAAAAGTTGTTAAAGTTTTCAGCTATGGCTCCATTGTCAGTGATCCTTTCACCCTCGCTATTGTTAAAAAAAATCAGGAAGCTTTGCTTTCTTATTACGGCCCAATAAATTAAAGTTTTCCACATTTCCTTAGTATTAGATTTATTATTTTCAATTTATTGGTTATGTAAGATTTTTTACTAATTCGCAATAAAGAGTTTAAGTGGTTACGGCATTTTGTATATTTTAGTTTATTATCATCACTTGGTTTAGAAAAATATCTTTTATATAATTTATCTTTGATTTGTATTGATTTTATTAAACCTTTAGTGACCCGCGTTTTTTTTTTTTTTTTTTTTTGGTGAATTACGTTTAGAAATGGTTTTATTTGTATTTGGACAATAGATGTTCGGGAGTTGAGAGAATTTTGAGATGAATTGATTGTAGGCTTGATCTGAGTCCTCTGTACTAATAACCTGCGTCCAGTCAACAAGGGACAATGCATTATTCAGGGCTGTTATGTTATTGGAGTTGAACTTACGGGATTTTATTATGTGTGGTTTAGTTGAAGTAGGCCTATAGTTATGTTGAGTAAGGAAGATGGGAAAATGATCTGAACGATCAGTGACCATAACACCAGAATTAATAGGGGATGAAATATCATTTGTAAAATAGGTATAAGAGACACACTTGGACGGATACATGCATTAATAAGTCCACACAATGTGGTGAATCAATTATGGCATATAAACAGGCAATGGATGAAATAGAGAGACTTAAACAAGCAAACAGGGATCTAACTAAACACAATAGTGCCCAAAACCAAGAACTACAAGAACTCGGACTAGCATTTACTCAACTGGCACAATCACACAACTCATTATGTGAAAGAAACAACATATTACATTGCCAGAACACCGGCCTAAATGAAAAACTAAACACTGGATTCCAAACAGTAACAAGCTATGCAAAGGCTGCATCATCACCAAAGACACCAACAATTCAACTTCAGAACTCATACAGTATTCTTACACACACACAACTCCTACAACACCAACACAGTCACAACCTACTGCACCACCACTTACTCCACCTAAACCAACTCCTCAACAACTTCCAAATAGAAACACACACCACCAACCAATGCAAAGACACCAACACCCACATCAAGAGCTAAACCAAAATGCAGATATCATCATTTTCTCAAACTCCATATGTAAGAAAATTGACCCAGCCAGGTTTTACAGAGGTAAGACAACCAAAGTATATGCCAAAGGAGGAGCAAGAATTGCTGACATCCAAAGGCTTGTAGAAGACAGTAACCATACAAACCCAAAGTGTGTCATTTTGCAAGCATGGACCAACAGCACTGCCCATGCTTCTATAGATGTCTGTGAACAGCAATCAAGATCACTGATAGAAGCGGCGCTCAACAAATTTCCAAAATCGCAAATCATCATCAGTGGTGTGCTACCAAGATGTGGGATGCAAATCAAATAGAGTGTCGCCCAACTAAATGCAATCTTCTATAGAAATTGTCAACAGAGTGCAAGGATATCATTTGTTGACCATGTACCCCACTTTATCACACACACAGGTGAACTACGCAAGGACTTATTCTGGATCTTAGCTACAGAGGTCTGGGTAAACTTGTTTTAATCTAAGAAAATTTATCTCACAGTCATCTTTTCACAATACATCACACCCAACACCACAACACCAGACGTAAACAACAACAATCACAAAAACAACAAAAACCTTACTCATACCACACAAATCATGTAAGTATGTTGCAAATGAATAGGTTAATGTTAACCCGAAAATTAGTTACTCAAATATTGTATATAGTGTAAATAATGTTGTAAGGACCATCAACAGATTTGATAATGTCAAAGTTACCTTACCATAACACTGTTCATTCTAATACTACTAATCTTTACAATGATGAGAACATGTTTGATGTACTTAAAAAAAGTGGAATTGTAATTTCACAATTGAATGTACGTAGCCTAACACATAATTTTGACCCGCAATTCAGCACATCCTAAATAATAATCATATTGATATATTAGAGCTTAGAAACCTTTCTGGATGATAATATTGACGATAATGATATTCATATTAGTGACTACTTTTTGTATAGACATGATAGAAAAGTGCACACCCATGTTACCATTACGTTTTCGTCCGTGGTTGTGTACTTTTCCTTTAATCGTAATTGTTCTCACATAATTAGAACAGACTTATCTCTACATTCTTGAAATCCTTACAGTTAAATCACCCTCACAAAGTAAACCATTATTGTAATCTTATGGTACAGGCCACTAGGACCACCTATTGACCTATTCAACCCCCTGAATGAGATATTACACTCAATTTAACTAGGAGCATAAAGATTACATGTTGATAGGTGATTTAAATTATGATCTACTATCTTCCACACCACACTGTTATACTCTCTTAAACGTATTGATATATGTAAGTTTTCATCATAATCAATCAATACTCCAACTAGAATTACAGAATCAAGTGCTACACTAATTGACCTTATGTATTGTTCTAACTCAGAAACATATCTGATTCAGGTGTTATTCATGTAGGCATTAGTGATCATTCTATGACTTATGTACTTTGGAGTAAAAACAAAAATAATAATTATGTATATAATAATACTGATACTAATAAGCAATATTAGTCCATAAGCTGCCATCATTGGATTTTCAGTTCGTTCCACCCAACTGTGATTAATTTTCCCATATATCACCTTGAAGGGGATGTCCCCCTGACTAGGATGAGGTAGGTTTCCGCTCAGAAAAGCTGCACGTTAGCGTGTTCTGCCCATCTCAAAATGGCCGCTATTGTTTTATGTAAAACCGCCATTATAATTTCATTACAGATAGAAATTATATCCATGACTACGCGATATCAAGTGTTTAACTTCCTAAATAGGCTGGGACCCACTGGTCAAAAAGTCGCTTAGAAAAGGTTGGACCTGGCCCGGAAAGATATAGGAATTTTGACCTCAGATACGGTTAGTATATATCTTTGGATACCCCAAAAGTGCTGTTGTAAAATTATCTTTTCTTGTCCGGTGATGTGGTGGTGCTATAACGTGAAGGGTATACAAATGCTAAATGAAAAAGTAGCTAAGAAAACGGTATTAG
The DNA here is from genome assembly GCA_023653785.1 of Ophioderma brevispina. Classification (NCBI taxonomy): domain Eukaryota; kingdom Metazoa; phylum Echinodermata; class Ophiuroidea; order Amphilepidida; family Ophiodermatidae; genus Ophioderma; species Ophioderma brevispina. Next base: position 12,262 of record JAMKCH010051157.1, read on the forward strand.
GGGTAGGGGTATAATATAACAGATAATCGGAGTTATATGTATTTCATAGGTGATTAAGACGTTTGTCATATAAGAATAATGATGACTAGAGATTATCTTGGTAAAGAAAATGCAAAATAAAATTTAGAAAAAAAAATAGGCGGAAAAAATTAGGACAAATATCGAAATGATCTATACAAAATATGGTGCTTATTCTTCACAAAATTTTGAATTATTCGCGATTTATCTGCTTTACATTTAGCAAATGTTTTTTTTTTCTTTCAATATTGTGTCTTGTAATGTGTTGTTTATTTATCCATAAGCAATAGTCCCAATAATAGACGTTTTACTAAACTATTTTATGTTACACACGGTGGGAGGGGGTCTAATTGAAATCCTAATTAATAGCGCATTTTAGATTTTTATATTGTTTTCTTTTGCTTGCTATAACAAAAGGTTGCGATACAAACGTTTTATCTATGTCGGATTACTTCAGATTGCAATGATTCGTAATGATTTTGAGATACAGTAGCAGCGGGATGGGGATATGGAGAAAAATAACCACGGTTCAAGGAATTTGCCATCCCACCCCACCCCACCCACCTCCAAGAAGAAATAGCAACATACGCGAAATTAAAATTAGGACAAATATCGAAATGATCTATACAAAATATGGTGCTTATTCTTCACAAAATTTTGAATTATTCGCGATTTATCTGCTTTACATTTAGCAAATGTTTTTTTTTTCTTTCAATATTGTGTCTTGTAATGTGTTGTTTATTTATCCATAAGCAATAGTCCCAATAATAGACGTTTTACTAAACTATTTTATGTTACACACGGTGGGAGGGGGGGCGTCTAATTGAAATCCTAATTAATAGCGCATTTTAGATTTTTATATTGTTTTCTTTTGCTTGCTATAACAAAAGGTTGCGATACAAACGTTTTATCTATGTCGGATTACTTCAGATTGCAATGATTCGTAATGATTTTGAGATACAGTAGCAGCGGGATGGGGATATGGAGAAAAATAACCACGGTTCAAGGAATTGCCTCCCACCCCACCCCACCCCACCCCACCCACCTCCAAGAAGAAATAGCAACATAAGCGAAATGGCTAGCGTGCAAATTGTCAAAATTATAAATAGCATTTTATGCGCCACAACAATCCAAATCTTCTAACTTAATTGCTAAGTAGATCTGCATATTTATATGTTTTTAAACACATATGAGTTTGTGCATACAACATATAGTCTGAGTAGTAACAAGTTAGCAATATGGAAGGAAGAAAGAATGTCGTTATAATGAGTAACAATGGAGCCGAATAAGAAATTATGTAACCTTGCGTAAAAAAAGCTTCGTTGCCCCACCAGTGGTTCAACCCAAATCACGGGGCACATGTTTAACGTGCCGTTAACGTGTGATATTTCTGTAGTGAATTTGAGGTTTGGTTGTATAGATTCAGAATTCGAACATCTTGTCCTACATTTTCTTTAAAATTTGATAATGCAAGGATGATGTCATCAAGGAATCTAGAGAAACGATGATGATTTGGTATTTGTTCCAAAATGGCCTTTCAAGTGGATACATGTAAATGGATTACTCTGTGAAAAGCTATCTTTGTGGATTTATAGAACATGCTGAATTAGCTATGCCAAATTTCGCCAAGCCTTAAAACTATGTGTTGAGGACGACGTTATGTATAATGGCTTGAGTGTCGATGGCTAACAACAATGCTTTGGTTGGCATTTAATATATTGGAGTTTGAGTACCATATCCGCTGCTACGTATCTTTGATATATGTAGGTCGTGAGACTGCAATTGGTGAAAGAAAAAAATCTTAACATTTGGAAATTGCGCCTGTAGATGAGTTTGCCTGCCCTCATAACCTGCCTCAAATCTCTTGTTTCCTGTAGTTTTGTTCAATTAGAAAATAAATTTTACTGCAGCTAATATATCATGGTTGTAGGGATTACGTGTCATCAAGTTTGAACATATCCTCAAGTGTGTACGAATGTTGCAGAGTGTAACAGAGAGGGACATTGATTAGAATACATTTTAATTGCATGGCACTCGTCTGGTACCCCGTAGCTACGGCGATTAGTGTTTTGAATCCTTAAAAGGTACTTCCACCTGATCAAAAGATGTCATTTTCTTTTTTTCACAGGAAAGGCATGACCAACATACCCAAATTCCAAAATGTTATTTGAATCCGATTTAACATTTAAACTTGAGCAGTAGTTTTTTTCGCTACAAAAAAAGCAAATAGATCACTGCACTAATAATTTTCGGAAAACGAAAACAACCCATTTACAGCTGCAGTTCGTTCGTGCGTGCAAGTCCAAAATCACAGTGGACGATCCGTCTTTAACCAGCTGATAGTTTCCTCATCCAGGTTAATCAGGCCTGGAATTCCTCTTGGGGACTTGTAAATCTCACAGTCATCTATGATGTGGCTAATGGTTTGTGGCTCTCCACAATCGCAGTTTGGTGAACGTTCTACTCCGATCTTGTGAAGGAAGTCTTTGTACGACCAACGCCAGTTCTGAGTCTGTTGAGGTTGACCCATGTTTTCCTATCAAGGTCACAGCCTTTGGGCTTGCTAGATGGGCTGTCCACAACTGCTTTAGTTTCAAAGTAGAGGATGACCATTGCTCATACCATCTGTCATTGATCCAGGATGATCGATAGGGATATTGTGACTGCAGTGTCATGGATTGGGTAGCAAAGTGATTCCGTAAAATTCTCTGATCTTCATTGTTGGTGGGGGGATTAGGCTACCAGGTTATCACATTTCTCGGCGAGCTTGATCGTCTGAAGGTTCCTCCTAAGGTTTGCAGGAGCTATGCCGGACAGAATTGGAAGATATTCTACAGGCGTCGCCAAAAGGCAACCACTAACAGGTCTCATTGCATCATTCAGAACGACATCAATCTTGTGTGAATGTACACTGTCACTACAAACTGGTGCAGCGTACTCATCAGTGGAGTATGCCAAGGCAACAGTTGATGTATGTAAGGTGTCAAAAGATGCACCCCATCCAGTTCCTGCGAGCCTTCTGAGGAGGTTGACACGAGACTGCGTCTTGGCAGCGAGTGCCTTGGTGTGTTGATTGAAAGTAAGGCTGCGGTCCATTGTGACGCCAAGGTACTTCGGTGTTGGATCATGTGACAGTTTTTCTCCATCTAGAGTGATGTTAAGTTCTCTTTTTGCGCCTCGATTTGCAAGGTGGAAAACAGAGCTGACGGTCTTGGGTTTGCTGAGTTTCAAGTGCCATCGGTGGAAGAATTGGCTTACAGTGATTAGGTCTTTCTGCAACACTGTTTCTAAGGACTCAAAGGAATCAGCAGCTATTCCAAGTACCGTGTCGTCTGCGTAGGAGTCCTGCGAACAATCTCCCTTTGGCATATCTGAGACGTAGATGTTGAAGAGACTGGGTGCCAGGACAGAACCTTGTGGAACACCATTCCGAAGTTTGCGCTTTCTACTGCGTTGCCCATTTGATATCTCCAGGACGAAAGATCTGTCTTGGATGAGCAGCATAATAAACTTGACAAGCTTGACATCAGGGAAGATTTTGAGTAGCTTGAGGTAGAGACCTCGATGCCAGACTGTATCGTACGCAGCAGTTAGGTCTATGAAGACTGCTCCAAACTTCTGCTTCTTCTGGAAGGCTGTCTCGATGTCATTAACTAGTCTTGCTATCTGATCAGTTGTTGATTTACCTCTTCGAAATCCAGCTTGGGTGCGGGGTAAATTTGCCTCGACTGTATCATTGATCCTGCCGAGTATCAGTCGCTCAAGCAACTTATAGATGAGAGATAGTAGCGAGATGGGTCTGTAACTCTTGGGCTCATTTGCTGGTTTCTTTGGCTTCAGGATTGCAATGACCTTTGAAGTCTCCATCTGGAGGGAATAGTTGACGTTCCCATTCAAGTAGAAAGGAAGAGTTGGAGCCATCGCACAGCTTCGGGCGCCATATTCTTCAAGAATTCTGTATGGATGTTATCATTGCCAGGAGCTTTCCCATTCCTGAGAACTTTAATTGCTTCGGTGATCTCATCGTAGGTAAATGGTTGGGACATGGGGCTTCACGGTGGAGAGGTTGTAGAAGCTGTTTAATCTCTGCATTAACAGCACGAGAGTGGGTTTTCGCCTGTGGAGTGTGGTCTTGCCACTTTCCATTGTTGCCAAGTACTGAAGCGATGGAGTTTGCAGAGACAGGACACTACTTAGCTGGACAGCTACGCCCGGTGAGCTTGTTGGTGGTGTTCCAGGCCTTGCGGCTTGAGTGGGTAAAGTTGATATTGGATATCTCCTCCTCCCATCTGGTGCGTCTCATTTGGCCAAGCAGATCCAGTAGCTGGTTTCCCTTTGCTATTCTCTCAGTATCGCAGTTGGTATTACAATACACTCTGTATAACTCGTCGCATTCCTTGTCCCAACAGGGGGTGTAGGGATTCCTTCTGCCTCTTGGAATGGAATGTTTAGCTGCTTGGTGGAGCATGGAGCAGAAGTCAGAATATGCATCGTTGATGTTAGATGAATCCGGGTCTGGCAGCGTGGATGACAGTTCGCTGGTGAGTTGTTTGAACTTGGACCAGTTGGCTTTCCTGAAATTCCATCTCTTTCTGTAGAAGCTGGAGATCGTGAACTTGATGTCACTGGTGACCAGGATAGGGCAATGACCTGATCTAGGAAATCTAGGGAGAACCGTTCTGGATCGGATGTCGCTGGTGACTGTTGACAGGTCGGGACAGGTCCATGTCCCATGACTGCTTGAATAGAAGGTAGGTGGACCCTTACTATCAAACAGCAGTTGGATGTCTTGGGCTTCAATCCATTCAAGAGCCGCTTTGCCATTCTTGTCAATATTGGAGTATCCCCATGCTGTATTTCTACAGTTGAAATCTCCGCAAACGAAGGAGCTCCGCTGAACTACTGGAAGGGAGTTGAAGTCTGCCTCAGCTGGTGGTGGTTTATAGATGTTAGTGAAGTGGGTTCCCATTGCTTCAAATGTTATCCACTGGATCGGCGAATTCATTGAAGATTGCAGGGTTGATCTCACTTGTATGCCTTGCTTCACATAGGAAGCAATCCCATGCTTGTTGTGCGGAACGAAGGAAATAAGGTCAAAACCTTCGATTTGCATGCAGCTTCTCTTCAGATTTCAGAGTTTCTTGGAGGAAGATGATATTCACTCCGTTCTCCCTGGAGAGCTGTAAGATGATGTCACGCTTAGCATGGGTAAGACCCTCAACATTCAGCTGCAGGATACAGGCTTTGGTGCTTGCCATAAGGAAATTCCTCTGTGAGTAGCTCAGCCGCCTAGAATTGAGGGTGGGTCTTCAAGATGTTCACTGTGGTGTTTTAAAACACGAGGTTTGGACTTAAGTTGTTAAATCAGTAAGCCACAAGTGATGTGACGTTAACAGGGCCGCCGCGAGAAGGCTTCAGCACGACCCACGACACGAACACAACAGCTGCAGTATCCAAATGGAAAAAGTTCAGCCACTTTTTTGCAGGTGAAATAAGAAAAAAAAAGAATTGTAATGATATAAAAATCTCAGGTTCTATGATGTGAGTGGCGGGATCGAGGCTGAGGATCGGGTATTATCACTTTTAAAGGAATACCCCATAAAGATTTAAAGCCTGACAAAATGCGCATTTTAAAATCTATTCACAGTAAGTACGGAACACTATTTCAAACCTCTAAAAGTAATTATTCAAAAAGCCGACTATATGATTTCTATCTGATGTTAGACAGTTAGGTTAAAGTGGGGTAATGACCCTCAGGGCATTATGGACCCCTTATATATTTTGACTAGGAATAGGAGTGTCCCTTCTCTTGCTAAGTGAAAGATCATCATTCAACAACTATAATTCAGTTATTCAGCTATATAAACGAAGGTAGTGTCCTGAAAATCAAGAAATATTTCAATTTAAACATTTCCAACACGTTCTTTTCTAATGTCAGTGACATATTAAAACATCCGTATTTTCTCCTTAGACTCGGTCATGGCAACATATGGTCACTGAAATTACCAATGTATGAGTACATGTATCAAATTCCTAGCTTACATCTAATTCCAAAACGGCTCCATGCTGGATGGATACTTTGTGTACTGGGATGATCTGGGATGGACACCCTATATTCCCATGTAGAACCTTGGACTGGGCAATACGGATCACATGTCGAAAGCAACTCGTTGTGAACAATACGCTATGACCTTTTTAGCTTGCCATACACGTGGATCTATGTGAGGTCTAAATTACCCCGCCTCTATTGCAAATAACGAGGTGGTCCATATTGACCCACGCATGGGGTAATATGGACCCTTTTGAAACAATTTTTCGAAAGCCAACGCTTTCAATTGGTAGTGAAAAACCATTAAAGAATGAAATAAAATTATTGGAAATTACGATCTTGTTTAAGAGGTCCATATTACTCCACTTTCCCCTACATATGCCGTGCTTTTGACAGTCCCAATAGCAATAATTTTGGGTTTAATGTGTGCATATCTGTACATATTTTGCAAGAATGCATTGAGTTCGGGATTGCCCTAGCAATTAGCGACTTGGCAAATTCTAATCAACTTGTACTCGTAGATGGAATACATCTTCTTCTTCTTCTTCTTGCGTATACTGCAGCAGCTAAATGTGTTGAACTTGGTGGAGCCAGCTCACAAAGGTAGGGCACTGATTGAGAATGTGATCTGTAATTTGTGGTGAAGAGCCACATTGGCAGGCTGGAGATGGTCGCAGCCCCCATCCGTACCCGCGGTGCATATTGCTGTCCAAACGACCGACTCCTGTGCGAAACTGCGAATCCTGTTCAAGGTGACCCATTCCTTGCGTGGAAGATTGCTACCAGGAGGGAGTTCTGTCAAAGGTGTGACAGTGAATTGGTCTGGTCTTGGGGTATCTAGCCAGCCAGGCAGTGTTCCATGTCTGTAAGATTTTGAATGGGGAGATGGAGAGTTTAGCGGCGTGTCGATAGAAAGGTCGACGAGAGTGCAGTCTCTGTCTGCCGAACTGGTGTGATTCTTTGGCAGTGTTATGCAGCAGGTGCTTGCTGTCCAACAGAGCCTTGTTCACCAGTTTATGTGTGTGATGTTCTCTCCGAAGCACTGCAGGTGCAATCCCTGAAAGCACTGGTAGAAACTCAGATGGAGTGGGACGAAGGCATTCAGTAATGGTTCTCATGGTCTCGTTGAGTATTTGTGTCCAGCTTTTGTTGTATGAGAGCTATTGCACATGCTGACTGCATATTCAGCAGCGCTGGAGAATATAGAACCAGGGCGGTGCTGCGGAGGTGGATGGACTAGCACCCCGTGAAGATCCAGCAAGGTGGAACAGGAGGTTATTCTCGAAGACACCTTCACATTGCTGAAACTCCGAGATGCTGCCTGATAGTAAGCTGCCGATCAAGCTCTCACTCCCAGATAAGTTATGTACATTGTATGGGAAGGAGGAAAAATACGGAGGATGTAGAATTAGGGGAAAGATATGAAGGATGTACAGGTATTCCGTAGCTCCATTGAGGTTGATTTTGGGATCTTACGATGAGCCCTTTGGCTAAGATGAATCGGCAGTAGCGGTAGTCTTAGCTTCACTCAGCTTGATATTGCTTGCAGTATGGCATATCTGCAATAATTATACGTATACTTCATCCAGTTTCTGTCCGAGTAGAGAAGGGCACGATCGTCGGCGTAGCCATATTGTCTAGATTGTTGTATTGAAGGTAAGTTCGCTGATATACAAATTAAACTCATGGGAGCCAATACTGTATCCTTGTGGGAGACTCTGAACAAGCTACGATTTGAAAGCATGTTCATTGGTCTGTATAGGTCATCTCTTAGCGTATCCACAAGTCATTGGTAATGCTTTTGGTGGTGTCAGATTTATTTCAACTGAGTAAGCTGATCCGGACCGCGTGTATCCATGATACGGACGCTCCTAACATGTCCGTACAAGGTGACTATCCAAGCAAAGTCCTGAGCAGCTTGAGGTCCATCCAGGTCCACACCCTGTCATATGCTTCATGCAGTAAGGTGCCACCAAGATTACGACTGCCTTACGACCACTTTTCAAGTCTTCTTTCATTATAATTTTTTTTTTGTGATTTTTAAAATCTGACGGACAGTGCGCCGGCCAGACGTAATCCGGCAGATGGGACGATGACTGGATGCAGCCGGGTCATGATCAGCCTCTCAAGGAATTTGAAGAAACACATAGTAGTATATTGGGCGATATTTTCTTGGGGTTGTCAACAGGCTTGTTTGGTTTAGGGGATTGCGATGATGGTAGCCCTCCTCCAGATCTTAGTAAGACTGGTTGGTAGGCAACATGTGTAGAACGTCTGGAGCCAATCTAGACATAATGGGGCAACAGTGCATCAAACTCGCTGGTATATTATCAGGCCTCTTAGGCTTTTACACTCTATAGTTGGCTGATGCAGAGGTACTCATCTAGTGAAAGGGTTTAAAGTGACCTATCCACGCCAGGGGGCTCGACGAAGTTTTTGGTGATTCTTTGTAACAGAGCGAGTGTGATCCTTCTCACTATCCTTTAACGACCATTTGCGAGGAGTTGCTCAGCAATTGAGTTGGCAGACCCGGACATTTTGATGGTTTGGAAACTCTGCCGTGGGTGGTTTATGTTTGTTTTTCTTCCGGCTCTTCCTGCTAGAATGATGAAGTCAATTCCCTAGACCGTCTTCTTCCAGCGCTCACGACCGTTTCCTATCCAAGCAGTTTGACAGATCTGAAGCATTGGATGTTGCTTCTTCTCGGGTTCAGAATTCAAGAATTCTGTTAAAGTGCATCACATCCTCAGGATGGGATATAACTGCGACGACAGCCAAGTATACTGTCTTCTTTTCTATCTTTAATAAAAATTTTACATACGCTGATTAAAATTGTCCCAGGTTGGTGTGCGGAAGGTACCACTATCTGAATCCACCATATGGTAATACATGTTATATATTTACATATATACATGTATAATTCCACCAGTGGAATATACATGTATAGATGTAATATGGGTCAGCAACTCTCACATGAGCGTAGCCATGCTTTCAGGGGATTTTTTTCCCAGATTGGGCTATTTTTAGGGGGCAAATTTAAGATTTTTGTTTTCGGACCCTTTCATGTGTCAGGTATCATTTTGAGTCATTTTAAAACATTTGGGTAATTGTTTGCTTTTTTATTTTGGTGAGGCTACTCTCCTCGCCTACCTACTGACTGCTGTAAGTGCACAGACAGGAACCTTCTGCACATATTGTGCCTAAGTCGGACTAAATATTTTCCGGGTGTTCTGTAAATGCCGAAAATCGTGTAACCCGCAATGCATCACCTTAAAATTGAAAACTCCAAAAGACTCCCCAGTAGCAAGTGTGCGGGAACTTTAGGAGGGGCATTATTTACGCCAGGGGGAAATGAAGGATTTGAATACGAAAAAAACATGTAAGCAAGAGGTGCCAATATGAAAGTCTTATAAACAAGGGGAGGTGGGAACGTGAACTTTTTAATGGAAAAATCTCATAAAATCAGGGTGAATGCCAACATTTTTGAACGGAATTTTTGGACGAAAACAAGTTGAAATCCTCTATTCCTCCCCCTGGCGTAAATAACGACCGCTCCCTTATAAAAATATACAACATGGGACATAAAACTCAACTTCAGAATTGTATCAAACTAATAGCAATAACGTAATTCATCATTCAGCTTCAAACGGTAGGAAAGTGACATGTCGAACATGTTTGTGTACGATATTAGTAATGTATTAAAATTCAGTATGGAAAAGAACGCGTTTGACCTTTGACCCTTGTTTAAGAAATGTTAAGGTGAATAAAAGAACAAAATGTTACAAAATATGTGTTGTACTATTATATTAGCAACTTTATATTACCACTTTGTCCGCCTTTCATAAGATACATAAGCAAGAATCCTGAATTTGTTACCCCAACCCTTAAAAAATGACACAATATTCAGGTGCACTAACCGTTTATCTAAAACAGGCCAGTACGCAGCTGGACAAGAAATTCAGATTTTACAACAGCACTTTTCATATATCCCAAACATGGTATTAAATGAATCTGAACTCAAAAATCGTATATCTTTACGAGCCAGGTCCTCCAAATTTTGAGGCCGTGGGTCCCTGACTAAAAGGGGGCTTACACATCTAGGCGTCCAAGATGGCCGCCGCAAAGATGCATATTTTGCTAAATGAACTTAAAATGGCAAATTGTTGAAATAAGAACCCGGGTGATATTTTGGGAGCTCCAAGAAGAATTTATGGCATTTATATTTTATGTACAGGCATGTTTGTAAAGATGGCGGTGATTATATTCGCTCCTAGAGTACGTAAATTAGGAAGAAAAGCAGCCCTAACCATCTTTTCGATGTTATTAAACAACACTTTCTAATAATGCCCCTAAATCATTTCCAATATGTAAAAAATATTAAAGTGGGGTATTGAAATGTCCAAGAGAATGCTGTCACAATAGCTGGTTACTACTTGGGCTATCTAACATAGTTTAAACTAACTCTATAATAGTTCATTGGAAGACAACAGCTCATATCAACCTAATGCAATAAAATCATAATAAATGGGTGTGGACTGTATTTAAGGATTGCTCAGTGACGTCATAGGTGTTTCCCAGTAAAAACAAAAACTATGCTTATGAAGAAGTTAAAAAGTTGTCTATATGTAGACGGGAAATTCAAATATGGTGATCTAACTTTCTTTCGAGCACATCAAGTGCTATCTTTGTTTCTGACTTGTACCACCAGTTCCTTCTCCCTCTCTACTGCCGGGATCATCTTCCTTCCCGGCGTCGACTAGTGTTGAGTGGTCGGCAATTGTCCAGAAGTACGAGAGATATTTGCGGGAAAATGTTATCAATAGTTTTCCTTATGGTTCTTATTATGTCGAAAAAGATGTGCAGGGGCGTTTTTCTTCTTGATTTATGTCCCCCGGAGCGGGTATAACCGCCGCCATCAGAGTTACGATCATGATCCGCATTACAAATGTCCTCAATTCTCTTTTTGGTGCCCCATCAACGTATTACTCGCCTTCTTACCCCATCAAATTTGGCATTTTAGTACATTTAACAACATCCTCCTTCCGGCGGACATATTGGACACTTAACTGTTTAAGAATGCCACTTTAGGAAGGAAAAACTTCATTTCGTTTAATCTAGACAAAGTCTCATCTATAACGAAACATACAATAGCAGTTTTTCATAAAACATGGTGGCCATTTTTGAAATGGCAGTACGGCTAATGGGTCAACATTCGGGCGGAACCATGCCTAATCTTAACTTAGGGGGACACCCCTTTTTAAGGTGATATATTGGAAAATTAATCACCAGGTGGGGTTGCAACAAACTCAATTTTTACGGCCCGTACAGAAACTGGCTTATGGACTATATCTAACTATAAAATGTTTCGTTCCTATGCTAAATTTGGTGAACAGGCATTTAGTCAGGACTTAGAACTAATCAATTGGAATTATATTCAAATCAGTTGTGATGTTAACACCAGTGTGGCAATTATTTGAAAATACTTTGTAGTGTTATCAATAAACATGCTCCTCTAATAAAACAGCGTGTTCGGAAGACAGTAGCCACCTTGGTTAAATGATAATATTATTAAATTATGAGTGCTAGTGAAGAAACGGACAGAGCAAACTTAAAAAATCAGCTATTAAATCAGGTAATATCATATTCAGTGGAATGAAATTCCGTGGCTGCTAGAAATAAATGTAACGCTTTTAATTCGCAAAGAAAAAGATTTTTTTTATAAATAAAGGTAATTGCTGAAATAAAAATAACATTAAAACCTGGGAGCAAACTCAGAAATTTTTCCTTCTTAAACCTAACATTCAATTATCACACTGTCCTGAAACAGATAATGGACCTGTAAATAATCCTAACGATATTGCCAATGGCCTAAACGATTATTTTTCCAGTAGGGCCTTAAACTAAGCAGTAAAATTGACACCGCCTTCAACATATTTGTAATTATGTTAGCTTGCTGATATGCATACTTATCAGACATTTAATTTTGTACATGTTACCTGTGTTATGTTTTTAAATATTGAATTCTTCACTCTTCATTACTCACTGATAAGGCTACAGGATGTGACGACATTCCATCCAGATTCTTAAAATACTGCACCAGTTATCACACACCCTATTTTAACTATTTGGTTAATCACTCTTTCACCATTTGCACTTTTCCAAACAGCTGGAAAATGGCCCGTGTATTCATTTTGTTTAGGCCGGATACCCTTCAGATCCAGCATTAATAGGCCAATATCAATTCTTCCTGTTATTTTCTTAAGTATTGACTGGCTGTAATTTGACCTATTCTACAAATACTTAATGATAATAATTTAATTAGTATTAATCAATCAGGCTTTCGTCCATCAAGTTCAACCGCAACTGCACTAATTATTGTTAATGAAATTGGTATAATCATTATTGAGGTAAAATTATCGGTCTTTGTATGTTATGTCTCAGAAAGCCTTTTGACACTGTAATCATGAATCCTCTTAATAACTTACTGAATGGTGCTTAGTCATATGTAATTAAGGTAATTGGTTTAAAAAAATCTATCTTAATAATCGGACGCAATTCCATGTATCGATGGTCTATCGTCCGATGTCAAAAAATGCTTTCTGTGGTATGCCACAAGGCCAATAGATGGCCTCTTGGTTTCTTAATTTATATTACTGATTTAACCAATGTGTTCCACTGTAAAGTTAATAGTATGCTGATGATACAGCTTTAACATGCATCATAACTCTCTTGATGACATAAATTCTATGTATAAATAAGGATCTTGATTCTCTTCACAACTGGTTAAAATCCAATAAACTAGTTTAAATGTTAATAATCTTTAATTATGATCATAGGCTCTAAACAAAGACTTAGTACAGTAAATTCAATTAATTTAGCTAAAACCTTAATATTAAATAATGTTATTTACCAAAGTAACAAATTAAATATCTTGGTGTCCATCATAGCTGAATAAATCTAACTTGGAATTAGAATATTGAACATTATACCTAAGAAGGCCCTGACAGGATTATACAATGTTAACGAAATGTAAACCCATATTGCCATGTAACATTCTTAAAACCGTTTACATAATATTGTGCTCCACCATCTTTGATTATTTACATAGTGTGGGGAAATTGCGGTCTCACTATTTCAAATCGTCTCCAAACAATGCAAAAAGGGCAGCTCGAATTATTTGTGGTGCAACATGGGACCAGACAAACCCAGTGCTATGTTCTTAAGAACATTCATTGACTTCCCTTTCAAAGGTTTTTTAACTGCAATATCGTAACATATAGTTCTTAATAAACTGGCACCATTCTGTCTTATGATTTTTTTTCAGTCAATAATAACAACTATAATTTTCGCAGAGTAAAATACAATATTCACATTCCTAAGCCAAGAACTGATTATAAAAACGCAGTATTTCTTACCGCGGTGCAATTGAATGGAATACATTAGATTATGAATTACAAGCACGATCAGCGTCGTTAAAAAACATTTTTTAAATCTAAACTTGCAACCTAATGGCTCTTTTTAATCTCGATTTTATACAATGTTTACCAATACTGCTTTGTACATATTTACATGTACCTTAATTACCTCATTTACCAACACACATCCAAGTTTACAGTCCTTGGTTTTAAACCATGTATGTTTATATCTGTATATTTTTGCCTCACGCCCAGTGAAAACACTTTGTGATTGTGTTCTGTGAATAATAGGGCTTGATGTATGATTGATGATGAATTATTACTTAGCCAAGCCACGGTCTTAATGTATTTGCTCAAATGAAAGGGCATCCCCATTTGTCATTTTTTCATCATGCCTTCTCGTGCTAGCGTATTTGTGGTTATCCCACTGTTTTTTTCAATCGGGTCGAGAAGGCTTAACTGCGTGTGTTATTTTTCTTCTGCCTGGCAGAAGATTAAACCTGGATTGACCAAACCCCATGCATGGTACAAACGTTCTTAACATCTGTGTATACAGCCCCTCCTTGTTTACACTGCTCAACGTTACAGATAGCCTTTTAGTTCAAGAGCTATATTTTCATGCCATGGCAGTGATATGAATACCCTACTTGCACTGGTCACGGGCGATAGTGACATCCCCTGCTTGCACTAAATGAAGACTAGTCTCACCAAGCTTTGTATGGACTATGGTAACAGTTTTTCTGATTGTTTGGGCCAGATTGCAACTTTTGCTTGACAAGATTACACTGTAGATGACTTCTATAGCCAATTTTAAACAAAAATACTTCAATGGTTATATAATATACAATTGTGGTACCGAAGTACATTGTATGTATAGTTTAAAACTTATAGCATGGACTATTTCATTAAGGCAGACTAATGTTCCATGTGTGGTAAACCAGTCAACAACTTTGTACACGCAACGACTGACAATATTACGAACAATAGTGATTTTGTTCAGTGCGATTTTCAAGAAGTTCCATAAAAGGGCGAATTATGAATACCTGTAGCTTGGTTGTCCATCATTGATTCTACGTACTTCAAATCTACCAGATGCACCACAAAAAGTAACATGAAGCTGAATGTCTTTTATGTACGTTTGCTTCAGCAATAAATGTGAAATCGTACTATTTAATGCTTGGCAGAGTATTTTGACAATGTAATACCTGATTGCTGTGTACATGTAAAATCATTTCAATTTCAACTAAAAGTGTGTACAAACAACATTAGCCAATGATGCACACTCGCAAGCTGAGGTCACAAACTTGACACATGGGTCACGTTAATGGGTCTAGAATACAATGTCCTGATAATTATACTCGATTCATCTGTATGTGACCCTGTACAATTCTTGCGGAGGTGAAAAATTCAATTGAGGCGCAGGGACTTCTGTTAATCATGGTTAGTGTGTGGAATGTTAAGGCCTGAACTACACTATTGTGCGTTCCATACATGATGAAATTTTATTTAGTGGCAGTAAGTGACCGGAGGGTCCTCCAGATAATCCGGTGTGGCACGTTGCATTTTGAATTCCTTCATTTTCCCCTCAGACTTAATTGATACGTCCAAAACTCCAGGGGGACGAACGTATCAACGCGAATCGTCTAATAATTACAGCGTGCGGACGTCTATATGCCAATTGGCAAAATTCAGTAACAATTTTTAATGGTGTCACACTGCAACGCCCGATATTTATTAATCTTTCCCTGAGATAGCCTGTGCACACAAGTGTTGACAAAAAAAACCCGTGCGCTTGGCCCGACTCGAACCTGCAATCCTCCGTGTTACTAGCACGCGATTTTGCCACTGAGCTAACAAGTCGGGTTTGGAGCGATAGATACATCTTTTGGTGTTAGATCCGAAAGGTGTTTCACATCGCTCTCCATCGCTTTCCCTAGCGAAATCAACCCTATCATAACGTAATGTCCTGTTGTACCAATCTAGAGCGGTATGCTACCTGTACATAAACTTCCAAAAAATCGATTGCTCATTACAAATCAAACATTTTCTCATAAATAGACATGACACAATTATTTTTTACAAACAGTAAATAATGATATAAGTCAGATATTTAATTTTCACACTGTCATTTTTAATTTTTTTTATGCCGACTGCAATTCCTTTTGGGTAATTATTTGAAAGAAGAAAACTGAAAAACAAACAACAAAAACCACAAGGCGACACCTCCCCAAATGGACATTGGTTGAAAATATAACAGGGTTGCCCATATAATTTTTACTTCTGACTTCAACCGGGGTATAGGTCAGATACAGGGTGATCCCAAAGTGATCGATAGGGGCGGGGTGGTAACCACCTCCCCCCCCCCCCTCCGAAGAAGAAGACCAAACATGCCTAACACAACACAGGAACGCCACAGACACTTGATTTTGACCAATTGATACTATTGTCCTCCTCTTTTCCATTGATACAAAATGAGGTACCAACATTCCTAGCATTATGTCGCAATAACGTCATAAAGTCGCATGTCAAGCAAAACTGCCATTTCCATAGACACAACAAAAAAAAAAACATGAAATTTTCAATTTGCCCCAAAGGTTGGAAAATCAATTTTTATGCGGTTTTGACTCTATTTAATGGGACTGACTATTTAATACTGACAATCATTTAGAGCTATATAGGTGTTTTAGTCGTAATATTGCGAACTATCAATTTTCCACCCATATTCATATTTTCGTACTTTTCCTCCTCCACTATACGTCATGGTGACGTCAGAATGGGATGTTAGTACTTATTTTGGTACCAATTGAAAGAACAACTCTAAGCTACCTTTTATACAAAATTTGCAGGATCGGGTTGTCAGTAACGAAAATCACAGGGGGGGGGGTGTAGCCACCCCCCCCCTTCGGGAGTTTTGTTTTACGAAATATGCTCAGGTAGGCGAGGATTAAAACTGCCATTTGTACTATTGAGTTCATTTCAGTTACTGGTCAATGTTCTTTCATATTTCTAACGATGCCTTTAGAGTTTCCATGTTGGTGTTTCGTGATGTAATCGTACAGTTTGACAACGATGATATTTGTTCAGGCATGGATGAAGGTTTCAAATCCTCTAAAGTTTCAAATTCCCATAAAGGCTTCAAATCTTCATAAAGGTTTTTTAGAATTCTCATACAGAGTTAAATTCTCATAAAGTTTCAAATCTTCATTAAGGTTTCAAAAGGTTAATACCTTTAGAAGATTTGACTCGTTAAAAGTACTTAAATCTGTCCATTTGTACTATTTGAGGAACGATCATTAATGTCGAGATCCGACATTTCTTTTCTCGACATTTTTGCACAAAAAATCACCCGTATTAAAAAAGAGTGTTGTTTTCAATCATTTCAGCTTTTCTTTTCCTGGTATTTTTACTATGTCACAAGTTTTTACTAAAAAAAACTGACAAAGTTTTGAGGCGTTGTTTCTTGTACATCAATGTTCGAAAATGACCAGAGTGCAATTGTAATATTTATAGTAAACATGATGTCATTACTCAAAATTGCCGCAATCAAGCTCGCTCTCACTGTAGCATCACTCCACCTTTTCATTCAAATTTGAGATCTTTTCGGTAATTGAGACCTGTTATGCGTTAGATGGCCTTTTGGCGGCCTTGGCCGCCTTAATATAAATCTGTTATGCATGTAGTATATAGCTATATACGTGGAGACATTCTTCAGCTCCAACTGACTTAGTCTACCGGTTTTTTTTAATCGCGTGTTAATTTAGAATTTCGCAATTCATGGAGATTCATTAACTCGGCGCATCTATAGTAGTAGATTTTGTGTGGGTCGTCTTAGGGACTTGAAGAGAGTGTGTAATCAGAGAGTCTTGTCCTTGTCTTTCTTCTTCAAACAGAAAGGCGATTCAAGCTTATCATAATGATACCGACCAAGAATGGAGAAGAAAACAGATGAATTACTTAAATAGATGAAACCATGAAAACCTGAAAATCTCTTTAACCCTTCGTAGAATTTGTCCGCGATCGTGGGATGTTGTTTTTATGATAGTGACTAGCCATTCCTGTATATCCTCATTGGAGTTTTTCGTCTGGAAGCCTAACGCAGTATGGTTCGTACATATTTCATATACAGCTGCTTTTTATTGATGTACGCCATACTTGTGGCATAGTACTCCCTATGAACTCCCTATACTTACTCCATGGTACGTGTAGCATATACCCAAAGAATTGAAGTCCATGGAGCAGATCTAACACAATAGGGGATATGGTTTTTAAATACATTCACATGTACAGCAGCTTGTAATTAATTATCAGACGTGAGTCTGTATATTAAAATTGGTCTACTTTTGAGGGTCCAAAAATATGTGGGCAGAAGACAATAAGCGGGCACTTATTGGGAGTAGGTACTGCCTTTGACTGTGAGTGGAAATGAACTTGTGTCAAAGGTTTTGGTTAGAGGGAGTGGTATTTGGGCTATTATTGAATATGTTATGTGTTGAAGTCTTTTCCAGGCAGAAGGGTTGTTTTTTGTTTTTGAGGAGGAAAAAGGTGGATTTTTGGACGAATTGTGAGGCAAGTTGTTTCAAGAAACTGTGTCTTTTGTTTTCGTCGTCGAATTCGCCAGTGTGGAATAGTCCATGTTCGTAAATAGGGGGTTGAACTTAGTAACGTGGTAATGTGTATGATATTTGCGGAAATAAAGGGATGTATGATTTTTTCACTGATGGTGAAATTATCAATTAGAGGTTTGTAATATTTATGTTATATCTGGCTATAGGAAAAACATGTTCATGATGTAGTGAATGACCAATGGTTTGCTTTTATTCTCTGTAAAATATTACTTTCTCTCCCTGTACCATGTGCACAGAACCAGTCCGATTTGGACAACGCGACTTAGACTGCGACAAATGCGATGCGTGGACTCGCAGTTTATGCGGGGACATAAATAATGATACATATATGATGAACTACACCTCATTTGAACGGGATGTGCCCACTTTTTGAAGTGACCAACTTTGGTGATTCGTTCTTTTCTATATCAACTGATCCGGGTGATCAAGAAGCTGATTCCAACCCAGCTATCAAGGAATGGAAAAGATGGCGGTGGACTAAAAACTACAAGGGGTTTTTCAGAGCATTATGATCAAGAGTGGCGAATGGGAGGCCATGGTTCATGAACAAAACCCCAATTTTATTCATGGCACAGAAACATGGCTTGATTCATCAATTAAGAGTGCCGAATTTCTACCTGAAGGGTATCCGTGTATAGAAGTGATAGACCAAATGACAGTGGCGCGGTGGTGTCTTCTTCGCATAAAAAGAGGATCTACCAGAGACCATACCAGGCGATTTGATCTGGAAATCGAAAACAAGGGCGAAATTTTGTGGTGCCAGATAGATATCGAGGACAATATTTCCCATATTATTTGGTACTGTATATAAACCAAAACACGACGATATGGACACAGTCGTAATCTTTTCTAAATCACTTAATCTTGTCAACAGCATCAGAAGTAAGCTGGAAGATATCTTGATTCAGGGTGACCTCAACCAACCCAACATCAATTTGGATGATTGTACTACGCTGACCAACCACTATGCATCAAAAAAGACAGCAGATGTGCTACTCCAAACTAGTCAAAACCCCAACAAGAGGCAATAGAGGTCTTTCACCTCACTCATGCATAACCTATAACAAAGGTGTTAGTCCCGTAGTATTCGTCATTCAGATCAATTTAATACCCGACCTCAAAGTACTTGTCCTATTCAAAGTGTGACCCATACTTTTATGCATACATATCCAACATGCATGTCGTTCTTTAGATTTAAAGTCTCCAGAAATTTGGAATGGCATTTAGCCATTCCGGCAAATGATGGCCGCTAATCCGAAAGGTGGAAGACCTCTATAATATCCTCGACTTAGTGATGACTAATAATAGGTCTATTGTGGAGGAAGTTACGGTACTTCTGTGGCTTAGTGACCATCATGCTCTCCAGAAAACCCTGAGTATGGAGTAAAGGACAATCAAGAAACACCAAGAAAAGTGCACGGTATCTGAGAAACAAAGCAGATGGAAGGGATAAAGAACGATCTTAAATAATTCCAGGAAGAATTGTGTGCTACTTCAGATAACAGCACTGTCAAAGAGAAATGGGATAACTTCGAAACTAATATCAAAGAAGTTATGGACAACATATCCCAACTAAACAGTTACAAAATAGGAGAAACGTGCATTGGTTTGAAAGAAAAACCAGAAGACTTTGATGGACGAAGAGAGGTTGTAAACAAGGCAACAGACAAATTAGTTCTGATGTTATTGTGCTACTTT
Organism: Ophioderma brevispina; assembly: GCA_023653785.1. NCBI lineage: Eukaryota > Metazoa > Echinodermata > Ophiuroidea > Amphilepidida > Ophiodermatidae > Ophioderma > Ophioderma brevispina. The sequence continues at coordinate 32,067 of JAMKCH010051157.1, forward strand.
CACTGGAGATATGAAGAGTCACTCATAAATGGTTCCTTTTCCTACTGCTCTAAAGAAAGCTGTTGTCACTCCTGTGATAAAAAAGCAGTCTTTGGACCCAAATGAGCTCAAGCATTACCGTCCCGTATCCGACATTAAGATCTTCCAAAATAATTGAAAAAACTGTCACTGCACAACTTGAAAATCACCTTCTTCACTATTCCATCATGCTCAAAAGACTGGCCACTGATTTTAACATCACTGGTATTGCTCTCAATTGGATATCATCCTATTTACAAGCTCGCTCCAAAAGTGTTCTTAATATCTGGAACGGAATCTGATGAGCACAAGATGTTTATGGGGTTCCACAAGGGTCGGTGATGGGGCCGGGTTGTTCACAAAATATATACTTACCCTATTGGCAAAATAATTCAAACATAGGCGCAAATCACATATATGCTGATGACACACCAAACTATACACTCATTAACCCCAGATTTCCCGTGACACTGCTGTAGCAATATTTAAATTAACAAAGTGCATTGAAATATCAAAGTGGATGGATGAAAACAAACTGAAACTGAATGAGTCGAAAACTGAACTCTTTATTGCCGGATCTAAACACACCGTTAAACTCCTTGAGGATATATCTCTCAACATCTGTGGCACTAAAATCATGCCTAGCCAGAAAGTGAAAACCCTAGTTGTACTTTGACATGAAATATGACGATGACTGATCATGTCACTTACTTTGCCGATAATTAAACTATCAGCTTCGCAACATAGGAGAGAATCCGTAATTATATTGACAAGGATACAGGGTGAGTAAAAAAAAACTTGACCTGATTGTGTCCGCCATTTTGAATTTTAAGTAACATATATCTAACAAATTTGGTATCATCTGAAAGCTGGGTTCATTATCTTTAATTGGCTGCAAAGATCATTCACATCGGTTAGGTAGAGACCCGAGACAGTCGTTTGAATCAAGTTGTCGGTTTTCTGCTCTGTCCACGGATTCACATTGAAATGAACGGCGTTCAGCGAAGGAAATCCGTGTCCAGAAGAAAATCAGGCTATTATTCACTGCAGCAGATTCTGATATTCGAAAGACTGTAGCTCGGCCTATACTTACCGATTGGAATGGATCATGTCATCAATTAAAATATGAAATAAGCTTTCCGCAGATTCCACATATGTTAGATATATATTATCTAAAATTCCAAATAGCGGACACAATCAGGGTCAAGTTTTTTTGTTTTGTAAAATGTGTTTCACAAAAATCAAAGGATGAAGAGGATCGGGGGTGGAGGAAGGAGGGGAGGTGGATAAGCCGACCTTCCGATCCCCAGCCCCCACCCCTTCCCCCCCCCCCCCCCCCCCCCCCCCCCCCCCCCCCCAGACCGCCTCCCCCGCGTGTGCCCCGCCCCTTTTCCCAGCGCCCCCTACCCCACCGCCCCAACAAAAAATAACAAATCGGTGCTGCTAAACTAATTTTCAACGAAATAGAAGACGGGATCATACATCTCCATTAATTCGTGAACTGCACTGGTTAGCAGTTAAAGAAAGGATTCTTTTTAAACTTCAGTTAATTATTTATCAATCACTTATGATCTTGCCTCCCTCATACCTGGCTGACATGGTCATTCTCAACACACCTTCAGCACAGCAGACTCTCCACATTTTCTTTCTGCTTCGCTCATACACAGACAAGCAACTCGTCTCAATACTACTACTAATTAAAATCATTGTTTCGGTCAAAAAATCAGCGTACTATCGCTTCACTCTCACAATTTATTCATTTTGCGTACAAAATAATGCAAACTACATTGCCTCCTCGTCATTAGAATGTAATGAATTTTGTATTGTAAGGCTGTTGGCCTAAATAACTATACTGTGTTAATAAAATCTCTTCGTTTGAAAAGAACTGAACTGAACTCACTCATATGTCATAGAACTCACAAAAACTGCTGGGGACAAATCATTCAAAAAATGTGCACCGCAACCCTGGAATCAATTCCACGTTCTATTAGGTCATCAATACAAGCACCACATTCACATCTACTCTCAAAACTCACTTATCCTAATAGTTTAATTTGTTTGCTCTTGTATTGTATTGTTTTTTTGAGGCATTTTGGTATACGCTTGTATTCCATTTTTTGTAAATCATTAAACTATCTAATTGTAATTGTAAGGCAATACGATTTGGTAACAAGTCCATTGGAATGATTTTAAAGAATTCAATAGGGAACTGAATAGAGCCAAAAGAGACTTCATTATCAACAACCTGACCACTTCACTCGAAGTTGATCCAATGGCATTTTGGTCTTTTATAGGGAAAAAATCCAAGGAACATACTGGAGTGGCCGACCTGAAAGTGAACACCAATATCATCACAGAATATCGGATAAGGCAGAAGCTTTAAGTAGTCAGTTTGCTGGCGCATTCACAAAGAAAGACACAACATCCATCCCACACGTGGTGAAAAGTACGGTGATGGACAAATTCCGCCATATAATCATCTATGAGAAGGGTTTCTGAAACATTCAAGGTACTAAAGGACAACAAAGCTCCAGGTCCAGACGACTACCGCCGGATTTAAAGATGGCAGCTGTCAGAAATCTCCTGTCCTTCCAAGATTTTCCACGCCATCCTTCGATGAAGGTTATCTTCCTAGCCAATGAAGTATCTACTATTTGCCCCTCCAGTATTAAAAAGGCTGATAAGTTAATCCTACACACTACAGAGTTTCACTGACAAAAAAGCATCGTCGCAAAATCTTGAGCATATTGTTTCATTCCCACTTGGAATCTTCTTCTTCTTAGCGTGTCCAAACACTTATGGTTTCTAAATATGATCCCCAGAGATGGGTACCACGGCTGGCTGCTTCACTGATTTCTTCCGCAAGGTCCTTGTTGTGCATTGTTGCCTTCCAGCAGTGGGCATACCAAGAGGTGTTCCATCGTCTGTGGCGCCGTTCCATAACCACAGGTAAGTATCCCTGGATCTCCTTTTGTTTTTTTTTTCCAGATAGCCCCACTTCTGCAAGGAAACCTTAGATCGGCCAGTTCTGGTTTCTCAATCTATTGAGGCATCGCCATTCATCCCATGAGGCGTCGCTCCAGTGGAGATGCTCACCAGGTTCCATACCGATAGATGTTATTGGTTGTTAGCAAGTCTTTCTTTCCACAAGGCGACGCTCTTCGCTCCGAGAGACTGTTTCAAGATTGGACTTTGCCTTAGAAACTCTCTCATGGATTTAAGACGGTTTGGCAGCGAGTATCTGATCCAACATAGGGTCCTTCACATGGCTCTTGACAGCTACGCTCTTGCGTGCTCGCTACGCTACGACGGATGTCTGTGGAGCCATTCCTGCTAGGATGTACAATTTTCCGTTGGTGTTGACGGAGGCATCCTGTGATAAGCCCGCAGGAGGCATTTAACGCTGGATCAAGCTTCTTGGCATGGTTGATCTTTCCCAACATGGCAGCATACTCTTCACATGAGTATCACATGGCACGTGCCGCGATCTTAGGGTATGATGGCGAGCACCCCATCTTGTGCCAGTGATTTGTTCAAGTGTATATGCGTGAACATACTTTACTCTTCGTCTTCTCGATGTGGGTCTTATTAAAGAGAGTGCGGTCCAAAGTAAATCCTATGTAACACCGGGTTATTACGTGCTCCAGGGGAGTTCCAGCCCAGGTACTTTACGCTGCGTTTGGCTCACGGTTGCCGTAGATGGCAGCACCACCTTTTTCTTAGTGGATTTGCACTTAGGTGTTTTCCTCATATAAGGAGTGAGTTCATCCAAAGCTTTGGAGATTCTCTCTCTCAACAACGGTGAATCGGCATCTTGAGCACCATTCCCAGATCGTCTGGCATAATAAACGACAGTCCGCACTCCTGGTGGTCGTTTGTATATATGTTGAACAGGAGAGGTGCCAGCACACTCCCTTGTAGACCCTTCTTAGGCCTACGCCAACGGCTCTTCTTCGCTCCTAGCTGAACAAGAACATCCTGTTTGCCATCAATCCTCGGTAAGCTCAGTCAAGCGATGTCCTTGGTAAATTTCCAGGATCTTAATGCGTAGGCATCTGCGATTAACAGTTCGTATCTGCTGATCGGTCGACAGAACACAGCTTCGTTTACCATCCCCTTCTCGAACCATCCTCAATGTGTTGAGTTTGGTTGAGTACTTGGCTTGTTTGTTGATTTGCCTGCCGGGAACCTGCTTGTTTCTGATATGAGGTGTCGTCTATCAACAGGTTCAATACGATTGAGCAGGAGGCGTTCAAAGAGTTTGTGGTATGATTAAGGAGTGATATAGGTCTGTAGCTCTTGGGGTTGGATGGCTCGTTCCCATGCTTTAGGGTGCCATCACCTTGCTTTCCTCCAGTCTTGGGAACCTTGGGAACTAGGCAGCATTGTAAGCTCAAGAGCCCAGTCCTTTGCATAATGCAAAGATTTTTTAGCTTTCTCAGTAGAAGATGTTGTCAAGGTCCTACTGCTTTTCCTGTTGAAGTTTAGCAATAACCAGTTACATTCGTCCATTTTGGAGGGCGAGTGAAACCATGTCACCACTATACCTCTTGTGGTCTTTTTGATCTTCTGGGGTTTCTTGCTGCACTTGCCATTTAAAAAGCAGGTGGTGGGCAACTTGGTTGATGTGACATTTGGCTGCTGCTGGAGGTTCTGTGGATCCCCTCGGAGCTTCGGATGGTAGACCATGTTTCTTGCTGTTATGGGTGGAATCAATCGGTGTGGATTCCAATTACAGTGTGCCAGGTTTGATATTTTCCTGGGAGATCCTTTCCGAAACTTCATCAACCTTAGAGTTGTTTAAGCTGAAAAAGGGCCAGCTTCAAACATGGTAATTTACTCTTGATATTCTCTAGCACATTCCTGGAAAAGACCTGGTATTATTTATTCGTCACTTAACAGCCTCTGGGTATGAATTCGTGCAGTCTGTTCACGAGTTGGGAAATTTGTCATACGTTATGGGAGTTTTGGGAGCATGTCTTCACGTTGATGATCCAGGTCCTCAGTGAATCCTTCCAGGCTGCTTTCTTGTAGTTAAGCGGCGCTTAAAAGGAACTTTGTTTGGTCTTACTGCAGCGTTGACTTTTGGATACCGATTGGTCGATGTTGAGTTGTGGAACAGGACCAGAGACAATCTTCGCTACCAAAGGTTGAGATGTTTTGCTAACACAGCTAGATCAGGGTTTGTAACCTCTCTTCCAACGGCACTTTGAAATGATGGCGGCGATTAGAGCGTGGGAGGGAGACGTACATTGATTGTCTATCCATTCTTCGACCGCTTGTCCGTCTTTGTTAGTTTTCTTGTAGCCCATTGGGGAATATGGCTGTTGAAGTAGCAATGAAGAAGTGAGGTTTTGGTGGAATTTCCCAGATTGAGTGCGAGGTGCTCCGAAGTCTACTGATGAGGGTTTGGAGAAACAGGGGGGGGGTGGGGGGAATGGGTAAAAAAAAACAGTTTTTTTTTTGTTTGGCACAGATCTAAGCTCAATGGTGAGGACTTCGATGTTGGTTTATTATCATCCGACATTGAGGTTGCTTCTACTCGGTGCCGTTTTCAACAAATTGGCACTTCCGTATTGTCGAGGTGGTCTCTCGGTGGCAAGTACCATTCCCGGTATGGTTGGGCGGTGGTATTGATTCTCTGTGGGTTTCCTGCAGACATAGGGACATCACCCAAGGAGATGTTCACAATCAGCAATTGATGATTACTTTTTGCACTGGAAAAACCATCCACATCAATGAAGCTCTAGTCAAGGCAGACCTTAGAAAAGGGCCTGCGCTCGAGGTCTAGTCATGATATGGGTATAATTAAGGAAATGATGGTGTTTAATGGAAAACAGTGTTTGGAGTTGTAGAGATTGGTTCGATGCTTCGCTTCGCAGTTAAAAGGGGAGACCACGACGGTTCTCTACTCTCTTTGGAAGTAAAACAAATCTTGGTCGACATCAACATGGGTTTAGTGCTAAACATTCCACCGTCATGCAACTCATAGTCATACTTACATTGCACTCCTCGCGAATATTGAGAACAGAGACAATTCACATCGCCATTCTTGATTTTGCGAATGCTTTGAACAAGAACCACGTGAAATGACTCCTTTTGAACTCCGTCTATATGGCATCAGAGGGCCTATTTTGAATTGGATCAGACACTTCCTGACCGAAAGAACTCAACAGCGTTGGTCTGCAATGAGTAGGCTCGACCAGTTTAAAGTACTCCGGTGTTCCACAGGGCGCTGTACTTCATGATCTATATAACGATCTTCCATTGAAGCATAACCGCAGATTCTTCGCAGATGACTGCGTCTGACGACAAACTCGATGTGATCCCACTTTAAGAAGATGACAGCAAAGGCCAATAGAACCCTGGGATTTCATGTCCAAGATCAAGGTGTAGGCTTTCAGACCCTTGTGAGACCTATCATTGAGTACGCTAGCAGGTGTGGATCCGTACAAAGGTGATGCGAATGTTAAGCGTTCAGATGAAAGCACCAGATTCTGTTGAATAACCTACCAACGGTTACTCAGATGTAGGGAGCTTTCAACTGAGACCCCACCTTTTTGAGAGGAGTGAAAACTCGAATCCAAATGCTGCCCAGATTGTCATGTGGAGGTAGGGCTGAATGGCGATCAACAAATACCTCAAAGAAAAGGAACTTCCAAGAACAAATAGCATCAAGTCCAGAGACCACTTGTAAAGAAGGAATTCACATTTACAGCTTCGTCCCAAGGACTTAGCAGACTGGAAGCAACTTAGCCGCAAGGAACTAGGCGCAACTGGTAGACTGGAGTCTACTCATCAGAAATCACGGACGTACAGCTGGACACAACTAGACCGCCGTGTACAGCTCTCACCAGCCTCATTAAGGAACGAAAAAATCAAAATAATTCAGAGTACACCGGCACACCGATTTTTGTCACTAAACCAGACACCCCCCCCCACCCCACCGCCCCCCCGCACAGTTGGTGAGATGCCGCTATCTAGATACCGACATAACCCAAGCAGAAGCTGAGAGACTGTTTTGGATTATGGAAACCTTTATGAGAATTTGAAACTTTATGAAGATTTGATACTTATAGAATTTGAAACCTTTTGATAACTTGAGATTTTATGAGAGTTTGAACTGCAATACACTGTTTACCCCAATTTGTGTGACTTTTTCAACCTTAGTCTTTCTACTGGCCGCATACCCGATGCCTCGAAGCTATCTAGAGTTATTCCTGTTTTCAAGGCTGGAGACCCTCAGCTGTCGCAAATACAGACCCCCATCTCTCTTCAACCATTTGCTGGTAAGCTTTTGAAAGATAATACTGGCTTTATCCTCCAAACACCTCCGGTTCAACAAAATCCCACGACAGACAATTTGGATTCTGCCAAGTTCTTCCATCTTCGATGTTTGGCCCCAACTGCCCTTCATCCACAGGTCCTTCCACTCAGCTCCCATTAATACCTGCCACACGTTATACTCGCTATGGTCCGCCCCACTGATACGCCTCTGTCACATGGAATCTCAAACAAGGACGCTATAGGTTGAATTGAGTCCAACCCAGAGGTTGCTATGTCGCTTCATCTTGCAGAATGGAAGTTTTCAAATGATGAAACTTCTCAGAAATCTGATTTGCAACTTTTGCTAAGGGAAAGTGACGGGCAGTTCTCTGTCACTTTCATGGTTTGTGTATTCCAAAACCATACCAGACCTCATCGCCGCACTAGCCTGGTCACCCTTATTCTGGGCTGTTGACCACCTTTTGCTGTTGGAATTATCTACCTGAAGCTATGCGGTCAAGTCCACTTCCAATCCCAGCTTCAAATTGGCTGTCCAATCACTTCTTTTAGGCAGTTCTTTGATGTCTTTCTCTTGGTTTTATTTGTTTTTTTTTCCTGTGTGGCATGTTTTGTATTTGTGTTTTTCTTTTTTTTTTTTTGGTATGTTTTTTTTTTTTTATTTTGGTGTGTGTGGAATCCCTTACTTTATTGTAGATCAATATTGGGTCTGGCTGGCATCTTCGCCGATTAGTTATAAATAAATATAGAAACCTTTATGAAGATTTCAAAACACTAGTGAGAATTTGAACATTTTATGATAATTTGATAAAAACAAGTTTTTATAACTTAGAACATGAAACAAAGCTATTAATACAAGTGCGATCTGTGTAATGGTTCCAGCGGCGGATGGAACAGGGGATGCGGGGGGGGGGCAGTAAGAGGAGGGGGGCATCCCCCCCCCCTGTCCTTCTCCCTCCCTGCCCCCTGGCCCCCTTCTTGCCTGCACCCTGGCTGCCCCCAGCCATGCACAATGCCCAAGCCGGCAACGAATAACCCAAACACCCCCTGCACTGCTGATTGCTGCACTGACATCCCCCCACCCCAGCCCCCCACACACAACACACACACACAAAACACCACACACACACACACACCCGAACAAACACACTTTCAAAAGATAGATGATACGCGTCGGGCTTATCATAGTGCACGAGAAAGAAAAATTTATTAAACTATCGAAATGGTCGATAAAATGCCGTGATCCCGCCACTTGAAAATCGTCCCGCCACCCCGGGCCGCGCCACCGTGAATTGTTCACATCCTAATATGATTTATACTTTGAAAAAAGGTCAGGATCATTGCAATATTATAGCCATGCATGATTTACACTTGACCCAACACAGATGGGTACTTTTGGCAAGCAATTTTTGATCGGGGGCCCAACCACTTTGATATTGATCAATATCTGGTTAGTAGGCGCATGTGGGCTGCCACTCTCAATTGTCAAGACTTGGGCCTAGGACCTCGGGCTATAGAAAACACTATGCTCGATTCTGCACTGGAGTCTATGTCTTCATAGAGTACATAGAGTTAGCTCTATGGATGTCATACAGCACATTCTAATGTTTTTCTCTTGTGACAAATGATCTACTTAATATATTAATTTGAGTTAGTTTAGTGTGGGGTGTAATGCGATGCAAATTCAGACATCGAACAAAATCATCGCAGGTTTTTAAATGGTTTAAAAGCATCTTTGAATTTAGTCTCTGTCAAGAGGCTGGGAATATGGAGGTGGTTACTTGTGCAGGGATAGTAAAGGGAGAGAACACATACTTACACGAGTACATCGCTTTGCTGGAAAAAAAAGACAATTTTTACGCGTTTTCTTGTTCACACATCATCAAGAGTCACCTTTGAAAACAAGTGACCCCGAGGAATTGCGTGTCTGTACAGCAGCAGAGGAAGGCGTTCCGTTGTTATTTGAAACGCTTTTATCTTTGTCATTATGTTACCAGTAAAAACAACTACTATATCCCCAAATATTAACGCAAATAGAAATATACTTTGTTCATTTGGCAGTAGACGTAAGCCAGAGGTTTTGGTAGAACGAACGGATACCAATATCTGTGAATTCAGGGAAAAATATAACTTTTCAAATATGAAGTCTGCGGGGACCCGTTGTTATTGCGTGTAGCCCCAGGAAGAGGGTAAAGTTACTATGGGTGTTGTTATATGGCCCTCCAGTTTTCTGATAAACTTTTAAAAATCTTATTTTGCTCAATTTATTTGAGAAAATATTTCTCACGGGGAAAAGCACTGTGTTTACTATAAAGAGAGAAAAGGGGAATGAATACCCCTAGTTTGTTTTGGCAAGCTGCACCGTTAGATGCACAATAGGGGAAGTGGGGAATTCCCAAGATGCTAAACTTAGAAAATTGTTAATGTTTGAGATTCAAAAACAGGACCAGAACCTAGGGAATTCCCCACAAAGTTTATATATATATGAAGGATGTAATTCGGGTTATGAATTCTGATTGGTCAGCTAGTGTAAGGTTATGTTTATGCATGAGATGATGTAATGATTATTGTTAGAAAGTGGAATTTATCTGTGAGTAGTTAATACTATCACTGGAAGGACTCTCGGCAAGCAGTTGAAAGCAGGAGCTGAACTAGAAGCTCTGGAGCTATCAGTTAATATAGCTAGTTTTACTCTACAATAATGGTAGAGTTGAGTGATACATCTAGTGCCAGGATTTCATATTTTGGATGCTGCGCCGGAGCTTGATAGCTTAATTGTCATGATGTCACCTTTAAGCCAAAGAGCTCAGTTTTGGATTCAAAAAGGGATCCAGTTTGTGGTCAATTGAGGACATAGCGACAGACTGATGGTGGTCTATTACCTGGATTTATTATTTGGGACCATTTGTCGTCGAGGGAAAGCCCGTCAGTCTTCTGGAACTGATGGACAAGATACCTCAGGACTGAGAAGCTTCCCTTGGAATTATTACCTGAGATTGTATGAACGTGTGCGCTGTCATTTTGGAGTCTTCGCTGAGAGGACAATCATCGTTGAACTGCAAAAGCATCTTTTGAACATTAAAGTATCAGTATAACTTTGTGTGGTAATTGTGTTCAATTTTGTTTATGTATGTTGGACATACCAAATTTTGAACCAATCAGTAAGATCATTAAAACTGTTTAATTATAATTATGTCAGATCATGTGCACAAGGCTCATTATTTGTGTTTGAAAGGTATTTCGGACATTAGGCGTAAACGAGACGTCATAACAGAATTGGGGGCTCGTACGGGAACCTTGAATTGCGATAAATTGTTGAGCCTTATTGTTAAAAATTTTACACACCAAAAAAAGTGTGAAAAATATTCTAAACATTGTGCACATTTTAGGCATACAAAATTTGGTGTGTATTACATGTAACTACATTGTAGTTTGGTTCAAGTAGTATATTGTGTTAGAGTACAATCACAATGGTGTTTGATCCAGAAGTGTTTCATAGGGCAAATAACTTGGGAGAGATCGGTTTGATGAGCTGAGAAAGCCTGATTAATGAAAATAGCAGCATTTAGGACTTGAGGCACCAAAACATGCTATGAGAAAGCACGTCACAAAAATAATGTTGATCCGAAAAGTTGTCCAGGAAGATGTTGGATAGTGCATATTTGGAAAAGGATAGGAGAGGATGGGAAAGGGCAAACGTGAGGAAGTTAAACTAAAGAGATTGAAATGCAAATGGCCACGGAAAAAGAAAAATTGCATGTGGACTTAGAGAAAGAAAAATTTGCAATGCAAATAGAGATGCAACAAAAGGAAATGGAAATGAAATGAAATTGAAACACAAAGGAAATGGCAAAATGGAGATGAAACGAAGAGCTAGAAGCTCAACTAGAGTAGAAAAAATTGAAACAAACAGGCTAGCTCATCAGACTCTTGCAAGCCCTCTGTTTTAATGCGGCGAAAAATATTCGCCTGGTTCCAAATTTCGAACAGAGTAGGACAAATACTTCTTACACTTTGAGAAAATTGCAAAGCTGAAAAGGCCCAAGGAGTCTTGGACCTGTGCTACCGTCAGTGTTCATTGGTAAAAGCCCGAGAAATATATTTCGGCCATGTCATTAGACAGAAGAGTAGTGATTATGATTAGGTTAAGCAGGCAGTGCTCCAAAGCATATGAATTGGTAGCAGAGGCATATAGACAAATTTAGGTCTTGTCATAAAAAGGATGACCAGACCCAGGTTGAATTGCCCGCGTAATAGAACAAATGTTTGTCGATGGCTTCTCTCAAAGAAGTCGGCAAAATTTGGTCAACTTAGGAGTTGATGTTAGTTGAAGTTTCAATAAAAGGTTTACATCCACCTACAAAATGCAAATATGGATGAAAAACAAAAATGACAGTGTGCGGTGCAGCAGCCGTAAAGGCCCGACGATTAGCATCTGCGATGGGCTTGGGATTTCCCAACGGTTCATTTAGGGGAATTCGTACGGGTATTTCTACGGCGCTCTGTCTCCCAGTGACGTTGCAAAATCACCTTTAAGCCTTCGCTCAATACATCTTCGTCCTTTACGCCCACCCCACTCTTGCCTTCCCCCTCGTCGGTGTTCGTGGATTACCCCGCTGCCAAATCGTTGTGTAACGTTGGTCGAAACAAGCTTAACGTCCCCAAACATAACTCCCTACTGGCTGGACCTGTCAGGGGGATGTCCCGGAATGAGTCCTTGCCAACTGGTCACCGAGGGAATAAATAGACATCAAAAAGTAACAGGAAGCTGGAATTATCGGTCTGGGCACCCACTACTCGGCACTCCCGACCCCTACTTTCCCCGTACTGCCCGCGGGTAAATCTTTCCGTTGTCCTTTCACCAGCCCGGGCTTATGAGAGGCAACCCAATCCATGGAGGGTACCGTACACTCCACGCTGCATAAGAGATTCAGATAACCATCCGACCCACATTCATGCTTCCTTTCATCTCCCCGCTCCTCCCGCTACCAGACGGAAAGGCGAAGGAGCCTGCGGAACGAACTCGACAGAGAACGTCGATTCTTGGGGAACGATAGGGACTGCTGGAATGTGATGCGTTGGTTCAATTTTGCCTGTTAGGTTGGATGTCCTACCCCCCCCCCGACACAGATATCATTTGAAAAACACAAATTCTTCAAATTACCATTGGTTTATGTATTTTTCAATGAATGCAAACAGAAGTGGGTGAAGTTAATCCCGAAGTGAAACTCGTCATTTCTGATTAAACACAAAAATATCATACAACGTTGCCTCATTTGTTAGATCCTTTATTGAATCTACTCTTTGTAATCATGAAACGCACCTGATCCTAATTATCTTTTCCAAATAATAACACCGACATGAAAATCGTCGCTGTGTTCTACTATTTCCCATTTCAAGATCAAAAAAATAGAATGGAAACCGAATCGTACGGTCGGCATGTATGATGAATTGCATGAGGACAATAATTAAATGTTTGGGACACGAATTACACAATATTACAAGGGATTTAAGCAATATATAATTAAATGGCCACATTTTTGAAGAGCGCCCCCCACTTTTCAAAATTTGTTTTTTTTTCACAGGTACGTTGGGAATTGTATAGGAGGAAACTATACTGCGCGCAAACGCGGAAGCTACAAAATGCGTATTATCAAAAATAAGGATTTTGTAATAGAATTGAGGATTCCAGATTGGACTTACGGCAGAGTTGGAAATGCTACATTTATATCAGTCCATGATGATGAATAGTGCCACTAGAGGAAAAAATAACTAATAAAACTTGCATTCCTGAACTATGTAAACAACTAATGGATGATGGTAGACACATACATTGCGCATTTTCACGCTATTACATTGAGAGCCGTTTCCAGCAGCCGTTTGAATTATTATCGGGGATTTCCCGATAATAATTATTTAGTCAAATTCCTCGTCTGTGGACACATCGACATTTTCGAGCTTAAAACCATTCACAGGTTATAGTTTAATAGCCTGTTACCAATGAAACCGTGTAAAAATCTAAATTTTTTGAAAAATTGGGTGCGACCTTCAAAAAATTGGCTAATATTGCTTTAAATACAAGCGAGATAAATAAAAGGCTTTTTATTCCCTAAAAATGTATAGTTTTGAGAGTTCAAATTAAAGTGTATTATAAAGCATTCAGATTTTGGGGTTCTGAATCATACAATACAGGATTGGTCATTGTCTTAGTTGGTAACTCCCCAAAAAAGTGGTGCGCAAGGTTATTTTTACAGCTTTTAAGACGTGTATTTGAAGGACACACGATTAGTCTCAACAAAAAGAACGTTTGAGTTGCCCTTGACCATGATGCATATACAATTAATTCAATCAAAACACCGAAAAGCCAATAATAGCATTTCACCCCGAATAATCAATCTCTCGAAAATATGACACTAACAGCTCCGTTTGTTTAAAAAAAAAAAATATTGACTTCAAAATCCGTCGGTGTTAGTGGATTAACCCCGCTGCAAAATAGTGTAATTTCCAATAACGGTCATTTGGATTTAAATATTCGTGACAAGGCCAAGCCTTAAGTCAAGTCTGTGTGTGACCGTTCGATATGCGTAAGAGCGCCCTCCTACCGTTAAGTCTTTGAATAAGACTATCACTCGGGTTATGCCGGAATTTGATGCTGTTCTGTAAAAAAAAAAAAAAAAAAAAAAATAAACACAAATTCTCAAATACCATTGGTTTATGTATTTTCAATAAATGCAAACAGAGTGGGTGAAAGTTTAATCCCGAAGTGAACTCGTCATTTCTTGATTAAAACACAAAATATCATCAACGTTGCTACATTGTGTTGGATCCTTTATTGAATCTACTCTTTGTAAATCCTGAACGCAACATGATCCTAATTATCTTCTTCCAATAATAACACCGACATGAAACTCGTCGCTTTGTTCTCCTATTTCCCATTTCAAAGATTCAAAATAGAATGGAAACCTTAATCGTACGGTTCTGCATGTATGAACTTGCATGAGTACAAAATAATTAAATGTTTGGACACGCATTACACAATATTACAAGGGATTAAAGCAATATTGGCACATTTTTTGAAGAGCGCCCCCAATTTTCAAAATTTGCTTTTTTTTCACAGTTACGTTGGTAATTGTCTAGGAAACTATACCTGCGAACGAGAATGCTAAAAAATGCGTATTTATCACAAAATAAGCGATTTTGTAATTAGAATTGGGATTCCAGATTGGACTTAACGGCAGAGTTGGAAATGCTACATTTATATCCGTCCATGATGAAATAGTGCCACCTAGAGAAAATAACCTCTAACTTGACTTCCCCGAACTATTAAAACAACTAATGGATGAGCGTAGACACGTACATGGCGCTATTTCCCGGCTATTTCACATTGGAAGGCCGTTTCACACCACTAAATGCTGCTCCCATTCGTTCCTGTACAAAATGGGCGAGATGAAAACGTCATTTTCTCCTCAATGGAACATCTCAGACCTTAAAGCTAACATTCTGCTTGAAGATCATCATATCTCCTACCCAATCAATCATGAAATTAGGGTAGTTATCCCCAAAATTTTCAAGCGACTGGACTGCCAAGACTAGCATGCACTGTGGATCCTGGAGGTCACAGCACTTTAAAAAAAAAAAAAAAAAAAATACATGGCGCTATTTCCCGGCTATTTCACATTGGAAGGCCGTTTCCAGCAGCCGTTGAATTATTATCGGGGATCCCCGATAATAATTATTCTAGTACAAAATTCCTTCGTTTGTGACACATAGACATTTTCGAGCTTAACCATTCACAGGTATAGTTTACTAGCCAGTTACCAATGCAACCGTGTAAAAATCTCAATTTTTTTGAAAAATTGGGGGCGCCCTTCAAAAATGTGCTAATATTGCTTTAAATACAAGCTAGATAAATAAAAGGCTTTTTATTTCCCTAAAATGTATAGTTTGAGGTTCAAATTACATTTGTATTATAAAGCATTCAGATTTTGGGGTTCTGATATCATACAAATACAGGATTGGTCATTTGTTATTAGTTTGGTAACTCCAAAATAGCTGGTGCTCAAGGTTATTTTTATGTAAGACGTGTATTTGAAGGACACACGATTAGTCTCAACAAAACAACGTTGGTTGCCCTTGTACATGATGCATATTACAATTAATTCAATCATAAATCACCGAAAAGCCAATCATAGCATTTCACCCGAATATCAATCTTCTCGAAAATATACCCTAACAGCTCCTTTTTGTTTAAATAAAAAAAAATATTTATTTTCTAGAGGATTTGTTGGGGCATAATTTCGAGAAGATATTTATTTTCAATAGTATAAATTACTGGTGACAACACGTAGACTTTAAATACAGGGTGAGTCAAAAAAAATTGACCCGGATTTTGTCCGCCATTTTGAATTTTTAAGTAACATATATCTAACATATTTGGTATCATCTGAAAGCTGGGTTCATTATCTTTAATTTACTGCAGAGATCATTCACATCGGTTAGGTATAGACCGAGCTACCTTAGTTTGAATCAAGTAGTCGGTTTTCTGCTCTGTCCACGGATTCACATTGAAATGAACGGCGTTCAGCGAAGGAAATCAGTGTCCAGAAGAAAATCAGGCCATTTATTCACAGCAGATTCCTGATTCGAAAGACTGTTTTTTTTTAAAGCTCGGCCTCTACTTAACGATGGATGATGTTTGCAGCAATAAAGTAATTGATCAATCACTTTCCGCAGAGACCACATATGTTAGATATATATTATTTAAAAATTCAAAATGGCGGACACAATCGGGGTCAATTTTTTTTTTGACTCATTCTGTATTACTCCGAAGCGACTGACGTGGGAGCACGTTCAACATGTTTGTATTTGACCTGAAAGTGTACAATGTGTGACCTCAATTTGTACAAGATTAATGCAAAATTAATATGTATATCTTTATAAATTTATAAAAAAATATAAGAACATCTTAACTTACTGAAAGTACAAGGAGCAACACTCATTACTATAAAGTTAGCACAAATACATTACAACTATAATAACTGTTGATCTGCATGCAAATCGTCTCTTTTAGAGGTAGGGAGAGGTAGGGAGATAACAAGAGATACTTAAATTGCAAAATACAAAATGAAACGTGTAAATTAATCACCAAAAGCAAGTTTGAAAAAGATGTGTTTTAGAGGCGACTTAAACTGTCCAACACTCTGACAATTTGATATGTAAAGGAAGTTTGTTCCGCAGTTAGGACGAGGGCTTTGCAAAATGAGCGATGACCACAAGAAATAATTGCAACGGAAATAGGTACAAGGTGCATTTGTGATGATGATATTTAAGGTCCTGAAGATAAATTGGTGTCAATCCATGGATACATTTGCAAGTTAAAACTAATAGCTTGCATACATAATGCGGAACACCACTGGCAAGCAATGCATCATTTTAGAACTGGTGTAATATGTTCACAAGAGCGAGTACGAGTTACAAGCCTGACTACAGGGTTTTAAATTTGCTTGTAATTTAGCCGTGTGTGAGTCAGTAGGCCAAAGAAGCCATAGACATGATATTTATTGGTCAAGACAAACACGTTTGATATGCGTGAACTAAGATTTACGTAGGTTTTAGAGCAAGGCAGTTCATTAGCGGTTACCAAGCATTAAAGAGTTTTGTTTTTTGCTAAAAAGTATCCTCGTGAGAGCATTTTCCAAGATGATCACCGATGTTGTGCGCCTCTTGAAAGATTGTTTTGCAACATAGGCGATTTGAAACCACAGGTTAAAAGGGAGTGGAGAGTATCTGAAGCCAGATGTCGCAGTAAAAAATTTTGCATTAGACCAGCTTAAAAGGTTAATCATGTCATGATCAATATTCTTATTTTCAACAATGTAAATGTTAGTGTCATCAGCATCTACCCAAAACCATGTGATTCAATAATATCTTCAAGTGGTGAAGTAGATAAGTAAATGATACCGGTCCAAGAACAGAGCCATGAGTGGATACACGAGTTTTGAAGAGAGTTAATGATGAAAGAGATCGACAACGATTGGAAAAAATATGATTTTGCCCAATTGAAAGAGTTCTGGATACCACCATAGTCTAAAACAGCTTCATTGGTATTGAACCACGGCTAACACACGAAGACGAAGCAGTTTCAATACTATGAGAATATCTAAACGAAGATTGCATTTTACTGTAGAGATTGTTGATGATCTTGAAGCCTAAAGAACCACAGGGAGTCTATGTCAAGAACGACATGTAAATCACTTTGCGTAATGACTGGTACATTTCTTCAATAACCGTGTTGGTATCGGTTCGACACTGCTTGAAGTTGATGGGAGTCTTATTATCCTGACCGAATGCTCCGTACAGGTGCACGTTTTATTTTTTTAAATGACGGCCATTTGGAAAATTACTTACTTTACATCACTTTATTTTTGTCATTAACGTATTTTGGTAAACTACCACAAACCCAATGATCGATTTTAGATATGAGGCAAATTTATTATTTCTCGTCGCTGGTCGGGGTTCAGAAAAAAAAATAAGACCGTTTCCATCTGATGCTGCAGCACCATTTGGATCTGGTCTTTGTATCATACAATTAATTGTACAAGTTAAACAAATTAAGTTTTAGGAACTAGAGCTTAGATGCCATGTCCATGTACACACTTTCTTCAATACAATTTACAAATGAAGAGCGCAGCTCATTACTCTCATTACTGAATGTTGACGTCATATTTCTGATAAAGCTTGGGGGGAGATTTGGAAAATTCCTCAATGTATGTGCATGAAGTTCGAGTTATGGCACGCTCCACGTATCAAATCATGGCGAGGTTTTCCGCGCATGTCGAGTTTCACGCGATGTGTATCGAGTTTTTCCTGCCATATGTCGAGTGTGCCGCGGTATATGTCGAGTTTACAGCGTAGCTGTCCAGTTTGCCCTCATACACTCGGTTTTGCTCACTATATGGGGAGTTTGACATAAAATCATGGTCCAGTTTTCATATGCCATAAAAAAAATCATGCAAGAGTTTCAAAATCATGTCGAGTTAGCTCATGTTGAGAAAAAAAAAAAATCATTGTCCAGTTTGCACATGTTGAAAAAAAAAATCATGTCCCAGTTTTTTAAAACTAGGCATGATTTATTCTGGACATGATTTATTTATGGACATGATTTATGAAAATCGGCACATAGAGTTCAAACTGGATAGGCAGCGCTGTAAAACTCGACATAGAGGGGTAAAACTCGATATACAGCGCATGAAACTCGACATGCGAGGGAAAAAATGCCATGATTTGATACGTGGAGAGCGTGCCATATTCGAGGAGACTTTTAGACTTAAGCTTGTAAAAATTAGATGCGCAATGATAATGGGAAAATCCGGTATGGTATCGCTATCGGAGATGAAAAAGAAATTAAATACGACTTCCGTGCTGAGTTTTGGTTTGTTGTTTATGTTCTGTAATGTTGCGGCACATAAGTCATCCCGGAAATTGAGGGTTGAAAAAGTAATCCTAAATAATCGTAGATATGCGCGATATAATGTGACTAGTGAGATGTACTATCTGTGCCTGTATTACTTAGCTCATCCTGAACCAACAGTTGTCATCATTTGCAAGGACATTCACTTTAATAAGGGTACAATGGAAATATGCATGGCATTTCGGCAGTGGAACCAGAGTTTGAACTGGGAATTGCCAATAGGAGTATTGGATTACTGTCATTATATATGAGCGGAAACGTGTTTGTGGGCGCGGGTCAAGCCTGGTTTGCATGACACGTACAATATACACACATTTCGATGTTGTGTATATTTATGTCAGTCACCCGAATGTATACACATGCGCGAATCAGCGTGTGACTTGTCCGAGAATCTCTATACAGCGTCAATGGAGAGTTTGTTTGTGATGTCGTCTGGCAGATGAAGGGTGCTACGTGTAATTATAGGGCGCATCGGGGGGGGGGGGGGGTGGGTGAGGGGCAGTAAGATGGGAATAGACATGTGCAGATCCTAAATGCATGGATATCTCATCAATAATTCAAATTCTAAATGGCTTCCATGGGCCCCTGGGTTGTTATATGCTGAGGGGGTTTCAATGTTACTGGTCCAGTTTGAACTGTTTTGAGTGGCAAGAAATTTGCGTATGTTCTGTGCTTGGAGAATGAGTGTTGTTGATAAGGCGTCTGGGGATGGTTGGGACGTGAGAGGAGGCATTACCCATACCCTCTCAACTACTGATTTTGATGTTTTTCACCATACATCATCATGATAATTTTGCTTGGTATCGCCAGCTTTCACAACCCTTTGGTACGGTATCACAATACTTTCCGTCTGGTAAGAGTGTATTTATTGATCGGTCGATCCGGCCATAAGCACACGAATCTTTTTAGAAAATAAATTAAATAAAATCTAATCGTATTGTGAATACCATTTGCCTAAAAAGATTAATATAGGAAGATGAAGGAAAATAATGCGCCCTGTGTGTAGGTCGAAACCACAGCGCAGGAGAAAAGTAAAGCTTACGAGTCAGGACTTAAGCGACTGTGCCACGCGGTTTTTTTTTTTTTTTTTTTAATATAAATACTTAAAAACCAACCTACTAAATTGTAAAAAAAAAATGGCCCCCCAAATGTCTAAATTTATACTTTTGCGTAGGAATAATGATTTGATTGTAAAAAAATCTAACATATTCTCCAATCGGTCAAATTTGGTATCAATTTGAAGAGAAAATATTGTTTGAGTGAAGTTTCCGAGGCATCGAATGTTCGAAGACGAAGAGGAAGAACGCGGCACAAAAAACATATGATGAACATGTGATCAAACATGTGAGTGCTCTATGACGTTTCATCGTGACGTACGGTCATTTAAATAGAATCATAAAATTCACTTTTTGGCCTCAGATGATGCTGTTTCGTATTTTTCAGAGTTCTCCATCACTGTTGAAACCATTAGAGGCGTTCCATTCGATTCAATTCAAAATGGGGGCTACATTGTTTAGATATCTGTGGCATTTTAGGTTCATTACTTATTTAAACATTTTAAATATTTTTCTGAAATCGAGTGTAAATCTTTTTGGAATTCAAACTGTATATGAAGAAATATATGAAAAAGGCTTACGTCCTTTTTTGTACCGAAATTGAGTTTTAGTATTTATTACGTTATAATGCAATAAAAACACACGTTTTAGTGCCTTGTTTGATTTTCATACCCTTCCCTACATGGATATTGTAATTTTTCCCTTTCGGAAATCTTCGGGAATTTCCAGAAAACTGACCCTGGGCTTAAAAAAGGCTATTAAAATTCAGAAAAATATTTTGGTTTTAGTTTTTGAGTGTATGAATGCCTTTAATGTCTTTAACTTTTTAAAACATGTCAAAAATGCAAAATTAAAAAAAAAAAAAAAAAATAATTTAATGAACCAAAAGTGGCTGTTTCGGAAAAAATTATAAAAATTACAGAAAATGACATTTTGACCCAATAAGTATAAAATGTTTCATAATAAAAAAATTTTTTAAATTAAAAAATAAATGAAAATTTCAAGAGTTCTTTTTTATTTTAAAATCATTTGTCATGGTGACTAATGTAGTGACAAAAGATGAACAATTTTAATAACAAAGGTGTTTTTAGAAGAAAAGGCGGGTCAATAGTTGTTATGCAAAAGGGCTTACATCCACGTTTTCAATTAAAGTTAATTAATAAGTATGAAATACTAACGATGACATTTCAACGATCGTCCTTTTTATATTGTCTACACTGTTCTGACAAATAAACTTAATATTCTATCATTATAACAACCTTATGACAACATATCCAGTTTTTCCTCTTTTTCTCAAAAGTGCAAAAATGGATGTAAGCCTTTTGCATATCAGCTCTTCATATGTTGGTTTCTATAAAATAAAGCTTCCATTCTAACCGAGCACACATAATTTGAATTATCAATAGTTTTTTTAACAAACAAATCAAAAATTTTCTCGCCTAATTCCCATGCATAGGCCTACCCAAAATAGGATATAAAACTGATTGACGTTAATGCGAAAATACACATTTACGATATTTTAAGCTTCAATGCCTATACTGCCATAAAATTGAATACCCTTCCGCCCACTGAATAGGCTGGTTGTAAATATTTATACGAAGAACAAAAAATTAATGTGCTGTGCGTGTAACTGATGCTGATTGAGATATAAGCTAATTTAACTGTTAATCGTCCTTGTACTCCACTCTTCGTGGAGAAACATAGAATTACTAACACGGGAGCTAGCACACATTTGTAACACATCTCAAGACACAAAAGTTGAGTGATTAATTATGTGAAAGACTGACAGGAACCCATGAAAACGTGATTCTTAAGTGCAGCCAACGTGGGCCTAATGGGATGGGACCCAAAACAAAGTTTGTTAACAGGGGTCAAATTTGTTAAATTGATCCAATCATGTGAAAAAAAGCACCACCATGTTTTGTGTCTAACCATAAGGGATTTCAGAAAAGGTATAGTTGTAGTAGGTACACCCTAAAGTTTCAGAGTATATATAGGCTAAAACAGCAAAAACAATAATAAGGGTCAATTTCAGTTGTACAGGGGTCAATTTTAAAGTGCTCCGATTTGGATACAAAAATGTGCAAATATTGGTGGAGTTCGTAGGATTAAAAATAAGGAATAGTTTTGACTGTCTTAAATGCTTAGTTACGATGTAGGGGGCACAGAAGGTCAAAACGTATATTGCTTCAAGGGCCTTTTTTGGGATCTTGTTACACTTGCGGCACTTAAGAATAAGAAAAAAACTAAAAAATCAGTGTTTTTAAAATATTTAATAACTAAACCTTTTGTACTTGGGATGATTTACAAATGTTGCTAGCTCCAAGGGCTATGACAATTTTCTCTGGAACCTTAAGTTCCAAAATGTAACAAAACCATCCCCATCACCTTTTAAGCGGCACTGGCACTGGCACATTTCACAAAATATGAATTTCTCAATTTGCTTTCAAATGATGAGTCTAGGTCATGGAAGAATTTTACAAAAAAATAACATACCCAAAAACAGGGAGGGACATTGATATGAGTATGAAGATACACAGGTAATTTGTAAGCCAACTTTTAAGTTTTCCATAACTTTAACCAACAAATGTGTATATTACATGAATATGTTTGACTCGTACTCACTGATATTAAAACCACAAAGGTTATAGACCGCTCAAACAGTGTGCATTTTTTAGCGTGGGAAAACATGCATACGGCGTGCGTGTTCTTGTGTTAAACGCCATTTCGTCGTCTGCTGAATTTAACGTCACCGGCGACGCTAAATTATAAAATCGTTCTGTTTACCCATAAGGAAGCTGATTTTGTTTTAAACATTTCGGGTGAAGGCTTTTGTATATAAAAGCTTTACAACCATGCAAAAATATTGATTTTGAAAAATCTTGAGGGCGCACTATTTTCAAATGTGCCAGTGTCTCTTTAAGTATAGTTGCGGAGAATGTCAAAACAAAATGGTGGCGCAAATCCGTCTAATTCGCAACCCAGAGATAGCAATTATGGTCAAATGCGCATGTCTATTCCCGCCTTGTCACTTTGCAGGCAACGGATGGCGGCAGATGAACACAGGCATTAAGATTTCACTGTTATCATAGGTTATATTAGCATGGTCTCAACTACTTTCATATTTATCTCGGTGATTTTTCTACAGACAAGGTAAGATAATTCCGTCATTGATGAGTGTATACCGCTCGCACCAAACTTGCATCAGTGGCAATATATCGCTGTGATTTGCAGGATAATATTTCACAGAGCTTAGAAAGATATGACTAAGTCAACCTAGACTGAAGAAACGGATAATACCAGTTTCATCACGGAACACCTAAACCGATGAAGCAAATGAATGTGTTTTTGAACAGTAGTAATAAAGTCTTGGAGTTGGAAAGTTTTTAGTGCTTTAGTATATCAAACATGTCGTTTCCTAGTGATACAAACGACACTTCGCAAGATGACTATGTACCTTGGTGGGAAATGGGCACAATTGACATGGACTCGGTTTGTCGAGTGCCATTAAAAATCAACGTCGTCGTTGCCATGATCTTCGTTGTCTGTCTGATTGGTGTTCTTGGTAATGTTGCCCTTCTGCTGGTTATATTATGTAACCACCATCTTCGCAACGCCCCAAATATCCTCATCATTAATGTCGCAATAGCAGATATTCTATACATTCTGAGCAACGCACCTTTCTACATGAAACATGAACTTGGCAGTCCTTGCTGGGGATATGGACTTGTCGCTTGTCAGTTTCGACATTACATCCCTCAAGTGGCCCAAGGAGGGTGTGTTTTCTCCTTAACAGCGCTAAGTAGGGAGCGCTATGTTGCCATCGTCAATGGGTTGGAATCTCGCATAACCAGAAGTTTGAGACGAATAGTACTTACGGCCACTCTTGCGTGGGTTTTTGGCTTGGTTATTGGGATTCCGGTACTTTTTTTAACGTCCACAACTCTGTGGGGAATGCAGTGTCTTTATATGCCACTGCGCACACGATCATCCGAAGCTTATATGATGGTTCTGTTTGTGGTGGTATACCTTATTCCACTGATTATAATCGCAATTCACTACAGTCAGATCGCCAGATGTCTTTTTCGGAACACTCTGTCCACTCTAGCAAGAAATTCAGCCGGTTCCTTTGAACAAGTGCGAGCCAGGAGAAGATTAGCTCAAGTCGTGCTTGCTATCACGATTTGCTTTGGAGCGTTTTGGTTTCCGCATTATGTCTACACCGTCTGGTTTGTGTACACCAAACACGCTAAGTACATTGAGGAGGGTGCATCATTTGTGAAGATTCTAAGGTATATGGATTATTATATGGCCTTAGCAAACTCGTGTATCAATCCATGCATCGTATTTGTCATGAGCTCTGTACACAGGAACACTCTTCGTAACCTGCTGCCGAGATGGGCCTGCCAGTCTCGCGGGAGATATGGGTCTTTCAGTGTTAATGTGAATAGACCGTCGGAACACACGACCTTGAAATCCACCGCGTCAAACGGATTCAAAGTCATTTCTTCCAAGATGTAAAGTTTCTCCTAATTATAGATTTCACGTCTTTCAATATAGTGTACATTTGCATTTAGTAACAATTCATTATTCACAATACGATATATCAAAATGTCATAAACTATACACAAATTTCAGTTTCGCCTTATCCCAGAGACCAGAAGAAATAAAAACGAAGCATAACGTTGCGACTTTGCGGATTTATTTCTAGACAAAATTTGTCTATGTATCAAATGCTGTAATTTCGTAGTATCCATCTTTCAATCGTTGTATTACAAAAGTGGAAAGTTAAATCGCTATGTCATTCGAGGGTGTTTGTGTAAAATAACTGTTTTTGATTGAAATTGTAACTTATACTTAGGAATGAACGCCTTTTGAACAAATATTGTTATTAGATTAAAAAAAGCTGCTGCGAAGTATCTTCTCATATTGCCTGCGTAATAAAGCTGTATTTATCTAAGCGTTTGAAAATGCAAATTCTAGTTCAGTCTGTAAGAATCAGACCATCTCAAGCAATGCATGGAGAAGAGGTTGGCGTTCTTAAGAGCCCGCATGTTCTATTTCGCCACCGATCTTTTAACGACTCAAGCACTTAAAAGTTCATGCCCCTCTCTTTTGCTGAAAATATTCATGTTCTCACCTCTGGCTTACAATTTTGGTATTCTCCCACAAATCATCTAATCCCCCCTCATCAGAGTAAATAATGACCCCACCTTTAGTGAAGGTTGTAAAAGAGTGCATTTTTTCGACCGCCTGCAGAACCTACCGATACATAAATGCTTTCTTGGGGCAATTATAAAGAGTATGGAGTTTCATTTTTGTGGCTATGAACAAGACGAACCATTTGGTGAAATGATTATAATATTTAAGAGGGCTCGGCCCTCTCGGCAATGTGTATTTTGTTTTCTTTATTTTAGACTTTGGAACACTTGGGTTTTTCACAAAAAGAAGTAATATACATATATGTAGTTTTCACTCGTTTGTTTGTGTCAAATATTGACTATACCATTGACTTCATGTACAAAAAACTTTAAAAAGTCAATAATCCGACCTCAAATTCATATTTCAGCAAGCAAAATGTCCATATAATAACAATTTTATTAATGAGATTAAAAGAAAAATATTTATATGCCCGCTGCTGGGTGATTTTCTTAAATCTGGAAGATGGAGGGCCCGCACGATAATTTTATGGCAAAGCTACGTATCTCAAAATTGGTCTTTTGAGATATTAACTCAGAGATTTCCCGATGAGGGCGCACACAATTTTCAAATAATCGTATTTTTGCATATGCATAATGCTTGGCACTACTTGAATAATGGTGTGCCAATCACTAAGCTCAATCGAAGTCGTTCATATAGAAAATCACAACTTTGTTCTAAAATTCCGGATCCTGAATTTTTGTTATACACGGTATCCTATGGCACTGTTATACTGTGCATAAATATTTACTGCATGAAAACGGAAAATCGGATTCATCTCTAACTTTGGAATTGAGCATTAATTAGGTTACTCTCTTTAGTTCTAGATGATTATTTTTAATTACTACACACAAAAAAATATCTGAGTAAGCCTTTAAATACATCATATCATTTTCTGTATATTAGGGAAAAGCATTTATGGCATAAAACACATGCTATATTTCACTGGCTGAACACAAGTTAACACTTACATTGAAATAACATTCTTAATATGTTGCTCACAAACATTGTTTTAGTTTTATCTTACCTTTTTTAGTTAATCTCACCCTCTGTAGTTTCATTAATTTGTATAGCAAAACAATTGCTCTCACAGAAAGTTTTTATGGCAAAATTACGTATCTCAAAGTTGCATACTTTTGCCAAAAACTAATAAGGAGATTTTGAGCGAAAATTACACGTAATTTTGCAAAAAAAAAAAAAAAAAAAAAAAAAAAAAAAAAAAAAAAAAAAAAAAAATTTTTGTTATACACGGTATCCTATGGCACTGTTATACTGTGCATAAATATTTACTGCATGAAAACGGAAAATCGGATTCATCTCTAACTTTGGAATTGAGCATTAATTAGGTTACTCTCTTTAGTTCTAGATGATTATTTTTAATTACTACACACAAAAAAATATCTGAGTAAGCTTTTAAATCAGTACATTTAAAGGGGGATGGCCCGATTTAAGGATATGAAGTTTTCATCTTGATAGATTGGCCTTCACCCAAAAACCCCACCTGTAAAGTTTCGCGCCGATATTTCAATGCGTTTTCATGTGAGAGCAGAAAACGTGATTCGTAAGCTCCATAGAGTACTGTGTAAAATTAATATTGGTCGACCAAATTGGGGTACATTTTCACTCATTACTTCCAAACCAAACATCCTTTGGCCCTAAGATTTCACAGGGTAAATGAGAAAAATAGTAGCTTTCTTCTGATACCAAAATATTTACCACTTCCGGTAAAATCTGGGCTTCTGGGGACGAGGCTATTAGCGATCGGGCCATGGACCTTTAAAATATTTATCATATCATTTTCTGTATATTAGGGAAAAGCATTTATGGCATAAAACACATGCTATATTTCACTGGCTGTGAAACACAAGTAAAACACTTACATTGACATACATTCTCTAATATGTTTGTCAAAACATGTTTTAGTTTTATCTACCTTTTTTAGTTAATCTCACCTCTGTAGTTTCATTATTTGTATAGCAAAACAATTGCTTCACGAAAGTTTTTTTTGGCAAAATTTACGTATCTCAAAGTTGATACTTTTGCCAAAAACTAATAAGGAGATTTTGAGCGAAAATACACGCAATTTGCAAAAAAAAAAAAACATTGGCCGCAACAAAGGGTCGTCTGCTTTAAAACAAAATAAATAATAAAACAAACATAAAATAAACACTTTTGTTCTCAACACAATCTCCCATTTTACAAAAATGTCAGAAAAAAGACAAAAATAAAAAAATAATCAATTGACAACAACGCTTTAATGTCTTTCTTAAATAAGCTTAAAACCAATTTAAGATAGGCAAACAATTACCGCGCTAATGACATCTTTGTAGTGTTTGCACATACTGTTTACCAAGATAAGGAAACGTGAGTTCCATGCTAGATGGAAATTCCTTTCAAATTGGGCCAGTGTAGCGTTTTCCGAGTGATGTGTGCTGATGACCTAAGAGTCTTTTATTCAAAAGCAACAACTTTGTGGCAGAGCCAAATGTTTTCTCTCTTCCAACTTAAAAAATGTTTAAAACATCAAGTTTGTTAAAAGTGAAGTTATTAACCCATTTGTAAAGGTTTGTTTTCAAATCAAAGGACTTCTTAATTAAAATTATACTTTTACTGGATATACATTTAAGTGCAGACAAAGTTTGACACTAATACAGTATTTAAGACGTAAATAAAAATAAATCTAAGGGATTCTTTCGAAGCGATTTGTGCCAGACTCCGATTTATAATTTTGCTGTAGGGGGATCATTACACCTCCTCTTCAGCGAGTCTGTTACCGTCCAATGTTTAATAAAGCCGATGTATGATCAATGGTGTACCGACCGGGGGGCAGGGGAGGGCAAGTTTAGTTGCCCCCTCTGGCTCGAAACAGTGACGATAGGACCAAGATATGGCACAAATTTTTCATCCCTCTTTTTGCAGGGAAATTTCGCCCCAAGATTTCAGCCTAAATGTGGGCAAAAAATTAAAGCAATCGCAATTTTCGCCGGCGCTACGCGGGCATGTGGTCAAATTCAGACTTAAGTGGTCAAATCAACGCGGACGACTTCGAATTTTGCCCCCCCCCCCCCTCTGATTACTATGTTATCATTAAAAACTGCAAACGTTTGATACCCTTGAGCACCACTGTTTTCGAAAAATTCCAAAAGTGCAACTTTTGAGGAAGGACCTTTGTATGTTGCGAGCGTTCCATCTCAGTAAATTTTGCACATTGTTTTACCGCTAGGGGTGTTGCATGAAAGGCAGACACGTGGCAACAAGCAAGAAAGTCTTGTATTTTCACTAACAGAAAGAAACAAACAAGGAATGAGTAAAATGACTCATTTTGGTGAGTTCTTCAATTGTCGGGGTACTGAGATACTTTTCAGCTAAACCGAGTCATTTGATCTCACCAATAAAGCTCATAAAGCTCCACAAGTGCAATTAGTGAGTCTTCTGACCCACAAAAAATGAGTCAAGTGACCCACTATTGATGACGCTGTACAAAATGGTCGAAATGAGTCATTTGACTCAGTATTGTTTTTTTTTTTTGTGTGTGGCACAATACAGATTCAAACCATGCCAAGATACAGTTTGTGGCCAAATTAAGTATTTGGCACATCGAAAGTAGAACAAGAAAAACCCACCCCCCCCCCCCCCCCCCCCCCCCCCCCCCCCCCCCCCCCCCCCCCCCCCCCCCCCACCCCCCCCGGGTTTTCCCGCCTATGGATGCACAAGAAAAATACCATAACTAAGTAGTTGAATTATAAAACAGAATCCCATTCTATTGAAAGTTTAGGGAAGAAGGTTTGAAGATAGTTTCTATAGTTAAAGGTACTGGAATCAAGTTTTTTGGGGTCATCATCGGTAAACGTGGGGAAACTTTGTAACATAAGTGGGTAAAATTAGTACAGGGTAAATTTGAAATCCACATATTGTGTTAAATGTACACATGGTATTTATAAGGATTTAAAAAGTGTATTTTTATGAAAAAAAACATATGAAGTCAAAAGAAAACCCCAAATTCAGCAATAACAACTGAATTGTTATTTGGATTGCAAATTAGGGGCAAAATAATTGTTTTCACAAATGCGAAAATGGCCAAAAGAACGGAAAATTCCCATGAGGCTTGCGCTTACACCAAAGCATTTGAAAACTTATTTTTATGTGGATAATACTTAGACGACATAAAGTACATATATTTAAAACAAACCCTGCAGTTTTAGGGAATCTTTATTTTTATACGAGTGTTGCAAAATACATGTCAGTTCCCATAGAGTTATGTACAGTAACGGTTTAGCAACGTGCACGATGAAATTGTTTGTTTAAGCAATAAATAGGACTACTCTGTAGTCCAATTTTTTTTTTTTTTGTTTTTTTGTTTTTGTTTTTTTGTTTTTTTGTTTTTTTACTTTACTTTTTTCCAATTGTGTGTGTGTATGTGATGTGTGTTTTTAACTTTTCCCCAGTAGGCTTTTCCCCAGTAGCTATCGCAAAGAAGAAATGATAAAAAATAGCTGAGAGTAGAGGGCGCGATAACTACTAACCGTCATAGATATTATAAGCGCTATAGGATTTCTATGCCAACCGTTGAGAATTTCACCTTATCAATTATCATGCAGGTCAATTGAGGGCGCGATAACTAATCCCCGTTAATTTTCACTTCACCATACGGCGGGCATACCTGGTCAATTGGACTACTTACTTTCATTTGGTGTCGAGATGAGAAACGTGGTTTTCTATGGCGAGTTCCGTCCAAAACTTGGCGGACCCTATATAAGTATGATGTCATCGTTTGAACCAAATTGACCAATGGCTAACAAGGATTTGCGGGGCTTGTATCTGGGGCGGGTTATCTCTGTAATCGATATTCATGAGCCTCGTGTCCCGTGTTGGCTATGCACACACACCGTAAGTGCCAAGCACTTTTGGGAACAGTTGTTGAAAAAGAAATCCCAACATAATTTTTATTGAGAGGCAAATTATTTTGATCGAGTATTCAATCTTAATAAGTACATATTCATTGTTATTTGTGCGAGATTAGAACTTTATTATGCCTTGTATTAAGACGAAGCAAACGTGAATTAATCACAGCAAGTGCGAATAAACGGCCTCTACACGTAATTCTCAGGCATGCAGATTTACGTAAGTTTAAGCCTTTATGTCTCATTTTGAACATTTAAAATATGCTGCATTCTCTCGGACTTTTTTGCACTTAGAGGATATGTTTACATAATAAGCAAGGTATTTTTAACATTTAGAGCTTTATTAACAAAGCGAAAATGATTTTTCTCACCCTTACACCCCCCCCCTCAAAAACACAACGCTATGTGCTCTACACGGCAAGCTTACACGGTACCCTATGCCTGTCATTGATTCCACTAAACGCCCGTTTCTGCACAACAGATTTTCGAGAATGAAGGACTCATTTTTCCGATAGGTAAAGGTTAGAGAAAACTTTTGCAAAGTATTTTTAAAATAAATTCAAAGTGTAAAGTATATGAATTTCGTGTAAAAATTACCAACTGATGTTTATATCGACGTGAACTTGCATTCATCAAAGATCTGAATTATTTTCAATTAAAAAAACCCAATATTTTCATCCGGTTCTATGCATCCCTTCAACGATTTTGACGAGTCCTAATCATTTGTATATCTGATGATTAACATATCTTACTATTCGAATCCACAGAATGCAGATTACCTGACCGCAGCTGAAAGTACATAGTCGATTTTTTCCGAGGGGAGTGGTCACTGAACTCTCGCGATCACAAACCTTAGTGGGAGGGAGGCATCTATTGAATGATTAATATTTCGTATAATAAAGCTTCATAGGTATGTGTAAACAGTGCCCTATACATGAAGGTCCCTGAGCGTATCTTTTTGTGGTATAATGCCATTGTCTAAGGGATCTAGGCCTAATTCAGCTTAGTTACGGCGTGAATTGCGTCACGATATTAGAAATTGAAGAAAATGATAATAATAATAATAGATAATGATGATAATACTGGGTTAAATAAGATGGGACAGCACACAAAAATAAATTTAAAAAAATGCAAAAATCGACTATGGCATAGTTTAGCCCATACAGGGCTTTTATTTTTAATGTTTCTAATACTTTGTTTTAATTACATGTATGTGTGAACAAATATCAGGAAAAAATATTGCTTTGATTCTTTGATTTAAAAAAAAATTCTCAATGACTTCCGTAAGTGCCCAAAGGGGTTCCATGGGACCCTCACTAATTAACTCATTAACGGCTTGCCCGATTTTAATTTTCTTTTGGTATGAAAAGAAGCGCATTTAAAAGTCAGACAATTACAAAAAAAAATCCCACGCATAAAGCGGCCAGCGCGAAGACAAATTTTGAGGGTCCATAGGAACCCACCCCACCCCCTTGGTCACTAAGGGTTAAGGTACAAGGTCATCATGTGGGTAAGAGTCACCCAGTGTTCCGATATCGTTGAAACTGTGTCAAATTGTTCGTCTTGCCTTATTTTACAATGTTGGCATTTGGTTTCGTATTTAATGGGCAAAATGTAACAAGGGTCTACATGGTCTATAGGGTCACCAAAACTTGACCTCAAATTGTATACACAGCTGTCATCCAAAAATTAAAATACATTTCCTGCTTCATTTTGACCAGGGCAATAATTTGACACCGGTTTCAACAAATTCTAAGCACTGAATTTTTTTTGCCCCAGAATGACCTTGAACCTTATTAGGGCTGCAGCCGTGTAACTAAAGGTCGGAATCTATGCAAACTATACTTTTTTACTCATAATAATGAGACAAATACATCGGTGTACATTTAAACACAATTTAACTTGATCTCAAATTTACCCCTGTACTAATAGCTACTAATTGTACCCCCTTATTTTTCAAAGTTCCCCACATTTCCCAGAGATTGGACCCAAAATTCTGATTCAGGACCCTTCAAACTATAGAAGAACATCGTTAAGCCTTCTTCTCCAATTCTCTAGAATATGATTCTCGTTTATAACCCTACTAAAAAGCTATTGAAGTATCGATGCGTGTGTTGTAAGTCAGATAATATGATCACGTAAGACAAGTTCTGCATTAAAGACACTATCAGTGATTTGCTAAATCAGCAAATCGAAAAAAAATCATCAAAAATCAGATTTTTGCATGTATGCAACAAGTACAGGTATCCTAACATACCCTGCAAATTATAAGACCAGAAGCAACCTAATAAGGACAGAATCGGAGATTTTAGTCATTACTGTAAAAAAAAAAAAAAAAAAAAAATTCTGATTCAGGACCCTTCAAACTATAGAAGAACATCGTTAAGCCTTCTTCTCCAATTCTCTAGAATATGATTCTCGTTTATAACCCTACTAAAAAGCTATTGAAGTATCGATGAAGTCAGATAATATGATCACGTAAGACAAGTTCTGCATTAACTTAGAACTGAAACAAAGATAATATTGATACGTGGGGTTTTGTTCCGTTTATTTCAAAACTTAAACTAAACAAAACAACACATTTCAGTTTTTAAAAAAAATTGTCATCTGTAATGAAAGACAAACAACCCTCCATTGTTAGTTCCTTTGTTTTCCTTCAAAGTTGACGTATTTCTTGTTCTGATAGACTGGGGAATGTGCACCAAATCGATATATTGATCACCTTGGTCTCCCTGCTACATTAGTGAAATCAGGGGCAATAATTATATTTTAAATATCATATGAATTGGACTAAAGAGAACGGAAATTATCATGGTCTCATTTCTCCAAGACACATGTGGAATGTAAAAAGTTGTTTAAATTTTTGTAAAATGGTCCTATCTACCGCTATTGAACAAAAATATTGCCATTTTAATATGTCATATTTTCGGTAGGTAGCGTTTTGGTAGGTTGCGGTTCAAATATCATGCATTGGAAACGTAAAGTTTCCGTCGATCGGTAATCGCAAAACCTCATTTTCTTTGTCTTAAGCCTTCTTAGTTAAGCCTGATCAACCCTCTTATGCTGCATAGTCAAATTTACAAAGAATATTGACGAAGAGTCGTATTGTGGATATAACGTTTTCAAATTGAATTATACTCAATTCAGCTGATAATGTGACCCCGTACCATTCTTGCGGAGGTGAAAATTCAATGAGGCGCATGGACATCTGTTAATCATGTTATTGTGTGCAATGTTAAGACCTGAAATACACTATAGTGCGTTTCCATACATGAATGAAATTGTATTCAGTTGCAGGTGAGTGAGTTAAATGACTGGAGTGTCCTCCAAGATCATTCCGTGCTGGCACGCCGGGCCTTTGATTTCTTTCATTTTCCCGGTAAAGCTAGGTTGACCCCTCTCCGACTTAATTGAATAGGTCCAAAACTCCAGGGGGACGAACGTATCAACGCGAATCGACTATAGTAATCCGTTACGCCAATTAGGGCAGATGTATTTTTTTCCCAACGAGGGTTTACTACCAAAGAAGCAACGCGAACAAAGAAACACCTGGTCGTTTTGGTTCAGTACTTTTTTGTACAGTTGTAGAAAGCAGAAGAGTGCTCAACTAAAAAAAATGTAACCTATTGTAAAAAGCATGAAAGGATCGTAATACTCATCTGCAGACCGTACCGTTTCGAACTTTGTGTTCTCATTCAGTGCAGCACAGAGCTGATAGGCCATGGTACATGATACAAATGTGGCCCTTTTAATTAAATTTTCGTGCTACAGACCTGGGGATACTTATTTCCTTCACTAAAATCAAAACGATATTATCTTAACCAGGAAAAGCTGTGTCCCCACATGAAAAGAGTGCACATTATTGAAAAGAATAAAATGTCAATAATTTATTTCTAGAATATCAGTGACCAATGGATATACATAACCTCAACATGCTCAAGCGAACAAAGGATCTAATGATATTCAATAATCGGCCGGAAAACACTTCACATTCTTTCACATCTGGTCCATTGTTATGTGGGCACGCAGTAGAATAGATTTCGAATGTTATTTCCTTGCCGCATTGGCGTAAGTTCTTTCCTCGTTCGCGATAAAAGAAATCTTGAGATTCTACTGTGTGTTCAATTAATTTGACCCTATGATTAATAATTTGTTCGACAGAAATGTAAAGGGACCTAATTCATGAAAGAAAAGCCCATTGCAAGAGCTGACCTAATTTGTGCATAAACTAAATCCGCAAGTTATTGTCTTTAAAACCCTATTTCTATTCAATTTACTAAGAAAGGCAATGGTATTCAGCGACCTGCATTTGTAAAAATCATGAGCAAGGTAAGTTAGAGTATGTGTTGGTTTTTTTTGTTAGAAACAGATACTAGAGCTCAATACGGGGAAGTGATAACATCTGACATAGCTTGAAATCTTTTCAAACAGGTGGGCAGGAACAATGGACCGCATTTACCCTGTTGAGAAAAACATCCGAGTGTTTTTATGTGATGGTTGAATATCATTATTATTGTTCGATTGAGTTTACTGTACATATTGGTCACTGACATTCTGGAAGTAAAATTGAGTTGACATTTTATTCATATTTTTAAAAATATGCAATCTTTTCATTTGGGATACAGCTTTTCCTGATTTACATAATATATTTTTAAAATTTTAGTGAAGGAGTTAAGTCATCCCCAGCGCTGTAGCACGAAAAGATCGTTAAATGCGAACGTATCATTGGCCTATGAATGCAATCCACAGATGAACTGAATCAATGACCCGGTTGAGCTATTGGCCCATCTCTTCCGCTGCACATTTTTACATAGATATATATATATACGTAAGGAGGAGGAGAATGTATTCGTATTTAAAGACACACAACCACTATCGTGTCATTTTGGTGTCACGAAGATATTTTATTTCAATTCATTTATTCATACACGTTAGGGAAGAAAGCCCAGTTTTAGAAGAAGGAGAAACCGGAGTACCCGGAGGAAACCTGCGAGGTCGAGTATGGACTGGAAACGAAACGCACTGATCGCAGGATGAAAGTAGGGTTGAGAAACTGGGACCACAGTGGTTCGAAGCGAGGGAAGACCCACTGCGTTAAGAACCCCCACCCCCCATTTATACGTAAGAAACTGTGAGTTGACACGAATCTGGGATCTGGGTGATTTTGCTGTGAATGGGAACTCGAACCCACAACCTATCTGTAATAGGCGCGCTAACCAATTGCGTCATCTCAACACAGATGGGTTCATTCGAGTTTCTACATTACTTGCGTTCCACCACCTTGCGACGTCATGTAGTTGACGCCCTCACTTTCCAGTCTGGCTACGTTAGAGTATGTACGCCTGATCTACTCTAGGAAGAAATTCGCAATTTCGGTAAGTAAACGGAGAGAAATTACGGACACTCTGAGGCAACATTCGCGACTTAACATGTTGGAACAAATAACCTTCTCTTTAGGATATATAAGGAACGGTCCCAAACTAAAAAGAGGTGTTGGGGGTATGCGGTAGAGCGGCAGTGCAAAACACAGCTAGGCATTAATTGGCACAGTTCCTTCTCCGCCGCCTTTCTTTCGGAAAATTGTTAAACAGACCAGCTACCCATTCACAAAAACTGGAAGCATAACCCCCGCAGCCGGACGAGTGGCTGTAAGCCTGCTAAAACTAACACGGGGCTCCGTCTGCCTCATTACAGTCCACGGTAGGGTATTTAGCCGGCTGACTATGTTTTCAGTTTGTAGACTAGGGACCATCTGTTTCACATTCATTGCGGGGACAATTGAATTATTAATTATTAAAGAAAATATACAGATGTTGAATCTTAAAAAGGAATTTTATTATGGGAATAACAGCCATTTTTGGAAAACAAATAAAGATTTGATGCGTAACGGCATTGATTGGTTTTATTATTTGCATTCGGGGACCCATTCAGGTAAAAATGACGTACGTATCCCTACATTGGAAAAAAACAACAACCGATTATCGTCATCGTACGTCGGGTTTGAATCAGTAGGGAAAAGGTAAATCTTTGTTAATGTTAAGACATAATGAAACGGGGTCTTTTGGAAAAAAAATAATAGCACTGTGAGCAGAGGGTCATAAGTACAGACCTTGATTTAACATAGTCGGATTTATATATATCGGTCGCCACCGCAAGAGCAAACTGATAGCTGATACCTGACACCCCCCCCCCACGTGACTGCGTACCTGACCACGTGACACCACACTATTCATCTCGTTACCGTTATACGAAAAAAACTACAATAGGCAAAGCAGCACAGCTTCGGGATCTTGTTGTCACAGCGTAATCGATCAAGATGTGAGACTCTACACGTGGTTCTGTAAGCGGTAGGGTAGGACACGATCTGCTTCATTTGGGATTTGGGATGTTAATTGTGAAAGCTACATGCATTATATGGCAGTTCGGTCCCAGTGACATTAAAAGTCATCTCTTAAACCTTTAAAATATCTTAGTATATCATGCGAAATTAAGAAAAAAATATGAAGTTTCACATCAATAGCTTCTGTTAAATTAACTGTGGCCATAACTCCAAACTCCAGAAACTTCCCCTGCAAGTAATCTCTATCAAACATAATACCCTGAACATACGCGCAATGGCACAGAGCTATGCGCCTCTGGAGCCATGGCACCGATACACTCTAATACAAAACAGCCATAGTATAATTATTATACACCCCAAAAACCATGCACTCCTGGGTGATTTTGGTCTAGTTGCAGCATATTTTCACTATCCCGAAACAGATAATCCACGTAAAAAAGAAAGGAGTTAACATTGCCGACCTGGTCTCGGTTTACCATAGGGTGGTCTATAAAGAGCGCAAGGTTTAACTGGATCATCATCAGCATGCGACCCCAGTCAATATGTGACAAATGATGGCCTTAAAGCCAAAACTATTGCAAAAATAATCATTATCTCTCCAAAATGTATTGAGACAACTTTAGGAACAACATATCAAAGGATGTCAGCACAATCAAATGAGCGGAATATGTATTTTAGTGGGTAGGTTTAGACGGGGGCAAATCCTAAAAAAAAAGGTTAAAAAAGGCTTTGAAAATATCCTACTAACATGTTCGTCACCTTTCAAGGATTTCAAAAAGTATAGTTTGCAGGTTGTAGTTCAAGAGTTATGAGTTAAAATAAGTTCAAGTCAGCGAAATGGGGTGTTTAAAATTCCACATTCTAAAACCCCTTTTTGGGTGCCAAATTATTTAATTGTAATTGTCAATAACGATAGTTTACGCTCCTTTTCATCCAAAAACAACCATCCACCGGGGTATGCAGATACAGGGTGATCCCAAAGTGATGAATAGGGGGCCCCCTTCGGAAGAGAGAGTACTAGCATCCTAACCCAACACAGGAACATCACTCGGTCGCCCAACCACCACCAACCTGTGTTAGGACCAATAGATAGCTATGGTCCTCCTCTTTCCATTTATCCCCAAATTCAGTACAAACATGTCTAGCATTACGTCACACTGACGTCAAAAGTCGCATGTCAACAAACTCATTTCCATAGACACACACAGTGGAAATTCAATTTTCGCCAAAAAGTTAGGAAAATCAGATTTTCATGCGGTTTTCGACTCACGTGAGGTGGGAAATACCACTTTTAATAAATGACATCATTTAGCGCTATAATAAAGTGTTTGAGGTCGCTAAAATTGCATTTTCCACCCTATATCAGTTTATCGTACTTTCTCAACATATGACATCATGGTGACGTCATAATGTGATGGTGGTACTTATTTTGTACCAATAAAAGAAGAAAACTCTAAGCTATCCTTTGGTACCAAAATTTAAAAAATTGGGTTTCAAGTAACGAAATCACAGGGGGGTGTAAGTCCCCCCTCCCCCGAGTTTTGTTATTTTACATAAAAATGGCCTTTCAGTAGACGAGGGTTAAAGATCCCTACTTAGGAAAACTTGCCCTCTCTCAAAAAGTACGAAACGAATACATTTTCAAAGTTATTTCAAATCTCGTCTTCGAGCTCCCGATCCCCATCAATATGATACTCGACATCACAACCGCGGTGAAAAGTACTGAAAACATTATCCCCAGAGATTTGCACGCTTTCGTTGTGTCGTTTGTGTTAAAATACATTTTATAGCCGTTCTAGTCCAAACCATTGTTTATACCGCAAATGTTCGGGGGTTAGGAAATGCCAGCCTCAATTTCCAGGTGAAAAACAATCCTTGGTAAACGTAAAGCGACAAATAGTAGAGTAGATATGTGCAATATTTTGGGGGAATTGTGCACTTGGTGATAAAAGCATGAAATTTGGCACATATCTAGGGCATGTCATAAGAAAGACTTTTAGCTATAGGGGCATCGCTGATTTGTCCTCTGATTAAAATGGCGGCCATTTTTCAAAATGGCTGCCATTTCTGGTATTTTAGCTCTTTTGATGGACTAAATGGGTTTTGTTTGCTTCTTTTGGGCTACCAAAACATGATTTGTAGCCCAGAGCAATGCCTAAAATAGAAATTTATTTATGGGTAACTATTCTGTAACAGAAATGGTAACCATTTTCCAAAATGGCATTTATCAGAGTTGGAGCGAGTCCGGACTCGGACTCAATCGGTGAGTCCGAGTCCGGACTTGGACTCGGACTCATGCTTAGTGGACTCGGACTCTGACTCGGACTCAGGCCCCCCGTGGACTCGGACTCAGGCCCCATGGACTCGGACTCGGACCTGCTGGACTCGGACTCAACCCCTGTGGACTCAGACTCAAAGATGAGTCCAGTAAGAAAATTTCAACTTAGAATCAAAAAATTATTGAAAATGTGTGAGCTAGCCTGCATGAAATGTTACCTCACAAACCTCTATAGCACAAACATGCTTTTATTTTTTAAATATTGCACAAACATGTTTTTTATAATCAGTTTCACAGTTATTTCGAAAGTAATTTCTTGTTTCATATTCAGAGGTATTTTCTTTTTTACTTTTATCTTCTTCAGTCTTCAGATTAGCTGTTGTGATTATTTATATTTTCTAAGCTGAAGGGTTAAAATTTAAGAATACATTTTGGCTAATTTACATCTTCATAAGGAATGTATGTTTTCTCATTGTCGTCATCATCATCGTCATCATCATCATCATCATCATCATCATCATCATTATCATCATCATCGTCATCATCATCATCATCATTATCATCATCATCGTCATCATCATCATTATCGTCATCATCATCGTTGTCATCATCATCAATGTTGTCATCATCCCTAACTCCCTAGCAGTTTTCATTCGAAGTACAGCTTAAAATCCTTCAGTGTAAAGTCTAGCCAGCCTCACAAACTTCACACAGCTTCATGTAGTTGCATAACACGGGTCTGCAGACTACGCGGTCTCACAGAGTGTGAACCTGAATAACTGCCAGACCAAAACACAGATCAATTATTTGCCATGGGTGGCCTACTACACCCCACACAACCTTAAAATTGTTTATGAACTAACTAGAACTCTCTAGATTCGTACATAATATTTATTTGTATGTGAAAATATACTCACGTAATTGCCCAATTATGGGACACATGTTAAATAAGCCGCACTAGTTTAACATGAAACTAGAGTTATATAGAACTTTTTGACTTTTCAAAAAGGTTGAAATTGAAGAGAGAAGAGATACTGAGTTTATATTTAAATTTAAAGGGTTTTGAAATAAAGTAGATTTCATTGAAATTTAGGAAATGTCTCTTTCTCATGATTTGAAAAAGATAATTACAGTATGGGGGGGAATGGGGAAAAAGTAGTTATGTGTGATAAACTCATCTCATAGGGTCAATCACGTCAGGTTACATTTGACTAGTGATCAACTAACATGGGAACATTAATAATGTGATTTTGAAAAAAAGGTAACTATAGTTGATTATTTTTGTTTGACAGGCACGAACACAAGCACGCAAAAAGTCGCTGTGAGCCAGGAGGAAATGTTGTTCACCTCGTTATAGATGCGTTAATTGGTCAAAGTAATCATCTGTTGTTGCTGTTGGCTTACACGAGGTGTGCATAACTCATGTCCAAGTCATTCAATCCCACTATAATGTTTAATAGCACTATTTAGGTGTTGAATTAGTTCACGCCCACATTATCGGGGACTCTTGGACTCGGAATCAATGGACTCGGACTCGGGCTCAGACCTGCCGGACTCTGGCTCAGACTCGGCCTCAGGGTCCCAGGACTCAGGGACCAGACCTTGGCCTTGTGATAGGACTCAGGCCCGATGGACTCGACTCGGATCTCAACGCTGATGGATCGACTCGGTTCGGATCATGGAGTCCGGACTCGCTCCAACACTGCTATTTATCCTTTAGATTTGAGATTTAGTTGATATTTACAGTGTTTTTAGGCATTCAAGCATGGAATTTGATGCACATTGGATGTTTTGAAAAGACTTTCGATCAAATGGCCATTGCAGGTTTATCCCATGGTAGTAATGACGGCCATTTTCCAAATGGCCGCCATTAACAGCTATTTCACATTTGCATGAAATAAATGTGTATAACGTCTTTTTTCATACAATCAATAAAGTGAAAACAAGTTTGTATTTGAGCATTTCAAATTGGTTGCATGACAACAGTTGTGGCCATTTTCAAGATGGCCGCCATTAATTACTCTTTTATAGTCTGTTGTAAACTGTACCTTTGGTTATATAGTCAGAAAGTCTTCACACAGGGTGTGCCTTAAGAATAGGTTTTAATTAAAAAGACACTATTAGGTTATCCTGATATAACAGTGGTTTTCACTTACAGCATAGCTACCACTGATGTATGCATCGGTTTACTGTGTAGAGATAATGTTCATCATCCTTACTTCTTTTGTTGAATGAAGAAGTATTTTGTAATACCCACAATAAAACTCAACAAAGCAAACCATACCAAGTGGTTGCCCAGACTTCATTCAAAGGCATTTTTTTCAAACTGAATGTAATCTATGTTGATCAACTTGAGGGCAACATTCTGGCTACAACCAGACTTAAGCTACATTTAGCAGAAGTTACTAGTCCATTGCTGTACAAAATAATTAAATAAACTAGAGCTCTTTGCGGTCTTGATGTATAATCACGTGCTTTTCCTCCAATGAAGGCAGCACTCACTGACCATATCAAGAGAGCCACCTATCAAGTCGGTTACTGTTTGGCTCAAATGATGATTGCATCTCCTGAGCTTCCATGTCCAAGTGAATGAGGATGGACTAGAAAGGAAAAGAGTATTGGGAAATCTTCTGGACAACCAATCCAGAAGTTAGAAAAGTATGCCAAAATCTTCCAAGTTGTGGTTGCAAGGAGGGCTGCAGATGACATGAAAAATTCTTGAAAGCAGCTCTTCAGTGCAGCCTGTATGCAGATTTGAATAATTTGCAACATCAAAAGATCTGCTCCGATATAGATGTGCACTTCTGTGTTTACCTTTAGATGCTAACTGCAATTCTCTTGTTAATGAATATAACAACACCTTATCTAAGACCCTTGATGAATATGCTCCACTCGTCAGTCAAACTCTAGTTCTCCATACTCATGCTCCTTGGTATTCAGACGCCTTTGAGATTGAGAAGAAGGAACACCATCGGCTGGAGTGCAGAGTTTCACAGACTGGGCTCACTTTATGCAAGAAAGCTTACAAGGTTTAGTGTTTTGAATACAACTCTCTTCTTGCTAAAGCCAAGACGGAGTATCATAGCAACCAGAATAGTACATGTAACCTATGTGACCTTTTCCATGTAGTCAGCAATTTTAACTTCTAGAGTGAAACATACACATGAATGTCCAAAAGATCTTGCTAACAGTTTTTCCACCACAAGATCAAGAAGCTGCTTAAAGTGTCTACATGATACTACTACTGCCAGTCTCTCAAAAGTATGTCTATATGATCTGTTACCAGTTAAAAACTTTTCCCTGCGCGGATCGATGTATTTCCTCAAGCCCTCAAGCATACATTTCATCTGTGACCCCGCAGCTGAAGAAATCCCGCTCGGATACCATCATCCTCTCAAATTATCACCCTATATCCATTTCTTGGAAAGATGATTGAAAGATTAATAAATCAGTTGTAGACTTATCTCAGCGATTATGCTCTGCATGTTCCGATGCAGTCAGCATACCGTCAATTCATAGTGCGGAGACTGCATTGTTACAGGCGCAGAATGACATCTTGATTGGTATTGACAAACAAAAGAGGCTGTGTTAGTGTTATTAGACTTCAGTGCCACTTTTGACACTATTGACCATAAACAGCTCTTACCCGCCTGAAAGCTATGAAATAACTGGAAAAGCATTGAGTTGGTTCTCAATCTAGATCGATCAAATTTGCTTCATCAGATCCCTTGGCGGTAGATTGTGGAGTTCCACAGGGTCTGTTACTGGATGTATTGACTTCATCTTGTTCTCTGCCCCACTTCAGGATATCATTACTGCCCATGGTGTTCAATCTGTCGTTTACACCGATGACACCTCTATCTGTCTTTCCACCATTGGGATAGTGATTCAGCCATAAATAATATTGAATCATGCATTGCAGTCATCAGATCCTGATGTAAATCCAACAAGCCGATATTTATTACAAGACGACAGAGTATGTTGTGCTTTCGTTCCCATTCTTTACCGATCGACTATTAACTCTCAGCCATCCATTCAGTTTTTCATCCGCAAGCTGAAGCACGGAACCTTGGTGCCATCTTAGACTAATCACTAAGAAAGAACAATCATGTTAACAACTTATGCAAGGCTGCCTGGCACTGGATAAGGAAAGTTTTTACAGTACATTGGATTGGTCCGTGACTTTGTTACATCGAGGCTGGGTCCTGCAACTCCTTGCCCTATGGTCTCCCAGAAAGAGAAGTGACCAAGGTTCAGTGAGTTCAAAATGCAGCTGCTCCTTTTGTCCTTAAAGTCCGTTGTCAAGAACATAACATATCTACCAACTGCATTGGCTTCTAATTAAACAGAGCTCATTAATACTGATATTGTGAACTTTTTTCTTTGTCAAGATTTCACCAATGTCACTGTGGGGTACATACACACAGATCCTCACAGCTGATGATTCAGATGTATCCCCACTCCCCATATGTTCTTAGTATGGAAGACAACTGGGTTGTCTTTCTCTTCTATCTATTGGTCACAGTATATGTTTGAAATGTCTAATTAAATAAATTATTCTCTTAAGTTATTCTAATATTTG
Organism: Ophioderma brevispina; assembly: GCA_023653785.1. NCBI lineage: Eukaryota > Metazoa > Echinodermata > Ophiuroidea > Amphilepidida > Ophiodermatidae > Ophioderma > Ophioderma brevispina. The sequence goes on from JAMKCH010051157.1 coordinate 75,194, forward strand.
GTATTTGATGTATATCACAGTTGTTTTCACATATAAGTTTATCTATTGAATTTGTATTTGTCATTTGATAAATTGATAATGATATTATTACTCCTTTTTAACTATGTGACGTGTCTATAGAGGCCTCTACATTAGGCACTATAATCAAGATTATTATTATTATTATTATTATTAATATGAACTAGCACAAAACTTATGAAGATATTGTTATATACAGCAATACAGAAAGAACATGAAAGACAATCAAGTTTATTAAGTTACCTGATATTCATGCTTTTGACTAATAATCTTGTTTGCTGTAGACTTTTACAGCCAAAATTAGAAGATTGCTCTGTTTGTCAATCTTAAAAGGAGTTCCACATTGACACGGCCACTGATGACTTTGGAATACTAGGTAGCCATGATTGATTGTTAAACACCAAAAAAATGTGCATGCACCTGAAGTTAGCAGATTTTGGTAACTCCCTTATTGAAGAATGTGATTTTTTGGGTACGGTACAGACGAAATCAGCGTTAAATATCACGATTATTGGTGCTTTGCAAAAAACTCCCTAATGCTGTTGGCACAGTAGTAGCAATATATTCCGGGCATTATAAACCTAATTGCGCATAATTAATAATAAATGGCTAAGATCGTAACCAAACAAGGGAAATCAGTGCATAGTATTTATGTAAAAACACTGGTTAAAAGAGTACATTGTCTGCCATTGTGTCATTTGTGACGCCCTTTCAAGTGTATACGTACTTGTGCAATAGTTGTCTGATCGTATCATTAGACCATACCATAAACAAAATCACTCCCATTTAGGAAATGTTTTGTTATAAACAAAACTAACAACAGCATTCTTAAATATGTTATGAGTTATTCAGTCTGCAAAGCAGAGATAAAACAAGCCAATGGTGACTTTTTTTAAATGTCTGTAACTTGTATTGATTGCCTTTTAGCTGGGGATCCACGGCCTGAAAATTTGGGAGGACCTGGCTCGGAAAGGAATACGATTTTGAGTTTTCCGAATCATTTAATAGCATGTTTGGGATATATGAAAGTGCTGTGTAAAAATCTGAATTTCTGTCCAGTTCCGTACTGGCCTGTTTTAGATAAAGGGTCAGTGCACATGAATATTGTGGTCAATTGTTAAGGGTTGGGGTAACAAATTCAAGATTATTGCTTATGTATCTTGTGGAAGGCGGACAAAGTGGTAATATTAAGTTGCTAATATAACAGTGCTCGCAACACCTTATTAAAACTGGTGTATTTTATTCACTTTCACATTTCTTAAACAAGAGTCAAAGGTCAACACGTTCTTTCCGGACTGCATTTTAATACATTACTAATATCTACCAACCATGTTCGACATGTCACTTTCCTACCATCTGAAGGTGGATGGATGACTTCGTCTGTTATAGTTTTAAAGAATTGCTATTGTTGAGTTAGGTCCCCTGTTGTAGATTTTATAGGGGGCGGTCCTTATTTAAGAGAGGGGAGGAATGGAGGCATTTCAAACTTTTGAGTCCCCTTCGCTTCCGTTCAAAATGTGGCAGTTCCCCTGATTTATGAGATTTTCCATTTTAAAGTTCACGTTCCCCCTCCACTTGATTCAAATGTTTGAAGACTTCAATTTGTCGCACCTCTGCTTACCAAATTTTCATTTCGTATGTCCCCTAGCTCAAAACCTCCATTTCCCCTGGCCTAATTAATGCCCATCCTAAAGTTCCCGCCCACTTGCTTAGGAGAGTCTTTTTGGTTTTCAAAATTTAGGTGATGCATGAGGGTACACGATTTCGGCATTTACAGAACACCAGGAAAATATTTTGTCCGACTTAGGCTCAATATATGCGAGTTCCTTCTATGCAACTATGGCATTCAGGCGGGCAATAAAAGGCCAAAAATTTACCCCCAAAAATGATAAAAATGACTGAAAATTACTCCTGACACATGAAAGGGTCCGCAAAAAAAAAATCTTGCACCCATGTTTTTTTTAAAATTGCCACCTAAAAATTCAGCCCCAATCTGAAAAATCACCCTTAAAACTTGGCTCCGATCCCGGTGAGAGTTGCCTTTTGACAAATATTGACCCATATGCCATCTTGGGGGATCAGAAGTGCTCAACCTCTGACACCGACCTCCCCCACTGGACCATCCTACACAGCCCTCTGTAAACTCTTTATTAAGATAGGCAAAGAGACCATCCCACGTGGCTGTCCCCGCAGTTACATCCCATCCTGGGATGAGGAATGTGCTGCTCTTTACATTGAATTCTTGAATTCAGGAACCCGGGAAGAAGCGCCATCTAAGGCTTCAGATATGACAAATGTTGATTAGGAAACGTCATGAGCCCCGGGAGGGGGAGACTGTCAAGGATTAATTCTAGCAGGAAGGCAGGAGACCATAAAACCGCCCCCCGCCCAGAGTTCCAAACCATCGAAATGTCTGTTATGCCAAATCAATTGCTGAGCAACTCCTCGCAAATGGTCGTGTCAAGAACATTGATAAGGATCGCACTCGCTCTGTTGAAAAAGCGATCACACTCTTCGGCGAGCCCCTGGCGTGGACGGGTTCGCTTTAACACCCTTCTCACTAGATTAGATGAGCAGACCTCTGCTATCAGCCAACTAAAGGTGGAAGAAAAAAGCCCAGGGGCCTGATCATATACCAGCGGAGTTCCTGTTGCACTGCTGGCCCACAAATGCTGAATGACTTCTTGAGTTCTACAATTGTTGCCTTACAAAACCAGTCATTAACCACGATAGGAGGAGGGCTCCCATCATCGCACTCCCCACACCAAACAAGTCCTGTTGACACCCCAAGGGAAATACCGCCCAATATCACTACTGTGGGTCCATTCAAATTCATTGATCCTGGACCGGCTTGTAGCCCGTTATCGAATCCCTCTGCCGAACAAAGGACAGGATTTGTCGTGGCCAGAGCACTGTCCAAAGATTGTAAACTCACAAAATGATATTGAGGAGAGCTTTGGGAAAAAGTGTCGTTAAGGCAGGCGTCATATGGCGCTGGACCTTACTGGAGCATAGGACACCGTGTGGCACCAGTTCTTTACACTCAGATTTACATGACCATTTACGGATCGGTCACATGTACAATTTCTTAATATGTAACAGGTTTCAAACCGTAGCATGTTCTTAATACAAGTGATGGGCAGAGCAGCCGACTGCAGCTGAGGAACTGGGTCACACAAGGATCAGTATGGTTCCCATGCAGGATTAAACTTGTATATCAGCGACTTACCTCAAACAACAACATCTAGACAATATGGGTACGCCGTGTGATCTTAATTGCCTCTTCTTCACTTGGATCGATAGAAAAAACATGGATGAAGTTAGAAAGAAAGTAGACTTACTGCAGAGAAGCCACGATATGGCATACCCTTGCAGCATATCTAAAGATATGGAGACTCAGTGAAGTGAATGTCTAAGACCCACTGTACTCTTTATTGAACACCAACAAGCGAGGCTCTCGCCAGCTCCAATCAACTCAATGGAGCGCCTTTGCCATACAATCATACACCAACTTATCCGGGAGTGAAGCTTGATCGTCAGCTTACTTATCGGCAGCATCCTCGAGTCAGTATGAACAGAGGATCTTCGAAAAAAAACCTCCTGTGCCGCCTTGATGGATCGTCATGGGTGCTAGTCCATCCACTCTATGTACCACCACTGGGCCTAGACTTACAGCGCTTGCTGAAATATGCCGCCCAACATGGTTTGCCATGGACAATCGATCTCATACAAAAAAAGCTGAGACCATAGTTTTCAACGAGACCATGAGACCATTACTGGGGGTGCCTTCGTCCCACTCCATGGAGTTTTACCAGTGCTTTCTGTTTCAGGCAGGTTACCTGCAGTGGCATCGGAGAGGAGAAAATCACAACCAATTAAACTATAAACTGCGTGAACTTGGGGTTTTGTTTTGGACAAAACAAGCACTGCTGCAAAATACTGTCAAAGAATCACACCATCTCGGCAGAAAGGAGAAGATGTATTACATTTACGAGTATTATAATTGATTAAAATTCGCCAAGTCACATCATTGCTATGGCCAATTCCCCATACCAATTGAAAGCTTTGCCTTCGAAAAATTGTTTTTTTCCAAAAACGGGGAAGTTCCATATTACCCCCAATGCGTAGGGCAATATGGACCACCTCGTGATTTGCAATAGAAGCGGGGTAATGTAGACCTCACATAGATCCACGTGTATGACAAGTTAAAAAGGTCATAATGAGTTGCTTTCGACACGTGGTCCGCCGTTATTGACCCATCCAATGTTTTACCAGAATATAGGGTGGTCCATCCAAGACAAGGTACAGCAAAAGTATCCCTCCAGCCTGGAGCCGTTTGGAATTAGATGTAAGGCTGGAATTGATAATGTACTCATAATAAGGTAATGTCAGGACTAGATGCTCAGTAAAACCTCCAGGACCGAGGCTCAAAGACAGAAAATGGAAATGTTTAAATGAAATATTCTTTGTTTTCAGGACACTACCTTCGTTATAGCTGATTGAAAAAACAAGATTATAGTGTTGAATGATGGTATTCACCGTGCAATAGAAGGACACTCATACCATCCTAGTTAAAAGTTAGAAGGGGTCCATAATGCCAGGGGGTCATATTACGTACCCCTATTTACCCTAATTTCTAGCATCAGATCTTCTTCTTATCGTATCCAATCGATGTGTTTCTCAATGATCCAGCCAGAGGATGGTACAACGTCTGGCTGATTCACTGAAGTTCGTGCATTGTTTGCTCAGCAAGTGGGACAGACCAAAGATTTTCCATTGCTGTGGTGCTGTTACACAACACAGGTAGTGTCCTGATCTGATTCCAGGTAGCCCCGCTTCTGCAAGGAGGAAACTTACGTATCGGCCATTCTGGTTTCTCAATCTGTGAAGGCATCGCCATTCAGCCCAAGAGGACGCCAGCCTCAGGTGGGAGATGCTCACCCGGTTCAATACCAATCGAGTGCTTGGTTGATGACAAGTCTTTTTTTCCGCAAGGCGACTCTCTTCAGCTCATTAGAGACTGTTTTCAAGAGGTGGGCTTGCTGAAGAAACATCGTCTCTCTGGATTTTAATGCGGTGGGCAGCAGGATCCTTCCAGGCATAGGGTAATTAACAGAGATATTGGCAGCTACGCTCTGCATGCTCACTACGATACGACGGATGTCTGGTGGAGCACTTCCTGCTAGGATGTATAAGTTTTCCGTGATGTTGGACGGAGGCATCCTGTAATAAGATGGCAGGAGGCATTATTTAACACTGAATCAGCTTCTTGGCATGGTTGATCTTCCATACCCCCAAGGGCAAGCATACTATGCACATAAGTAGCACAGGACACGTGCCGTCGATCTTACGGTATGTGGGCGAGCAACCCATCTGTGGCCCAGTGGTTGTTCAAGATGTATTTGTGAACATTACTTTATCTTCGTCTTCTAGATGTGGGTCTTATAAGAACGAGCCCCTGTAGGCCCGCATGTTCGACTTCTGATACCGTCCAGCCAAACCTCAAATTCACTACCGAAATATCCCATGTTAAACAGGGCCCCGTGGTTTGGTTGAACCATTGTGGGGAAACGAAGAGGTTTTACGCAAGGTGGACATCATTTTTTATACGGCTAACTTATCACCATTGTTACTCATTATTACGACATTCTTTCTTCCCTGTTGCTAATTGTTACTAAAACTACATGTTGTCTGCAGCAAACTCATAATGTGTGTTTTAAAAACAAAATTAAATATGACATATTGCTAGCAATTAACTTAGAAAAGATGTGGACCGGGTGGCGGCATTACATTGATTTTAATTTTGCAAGTAGCGATTTTCGTATGTTTGCTATTTCTTGTTATGGGGGAGGGGTGGGGGGGTGGAAATGGAAAAATTCCTTGACCTGGTTATTTTTCCGCCTTTTCCCCCGTACCGCTGCCACTGCATCTCAAAAATTATACGAATTCTTGCCAATCTGAAGTCATCCGGCATAAATCAATTTGTGTTACAGCAAGTAAAGGGAAACAATATAAAAATCTTAAATGCGTTCTGATATTAATTTAGGATTTCAATTAGACCCCTCCCACAGTGTGTTGTAGCATGTAAACAGTTATTACGAATCATTGCAATCTGAGAATCCAGCAGAGACAAAAAACGTTGTATCCAACTTTTGTTACGCAAGGTAAAAGGAAAACAATCTGAAAATTCTTAAATGCTTTATAATATTAATTAGCGATTTCTAATTAGACCTCCTTCCTTCCTAAAGGAAAATAGTCTATTAACAACATCAATTGCTTAGGCGACCCCGACGAAAAAAGAAAACCCGTTGTACGGGCGCGCGGACCTTTCGAGGTAGGGTCGGTCGGTCGGCTGCGATGTTTGTTCTTTTTTTTAATTTTTTTTCTTTTCTGGACGCTAAAATTGGCCTAAAAAGCCCCAAATCTGAAAATCAAGAGAAAAAAATGATTTTTTTTGTACAAATATGGATAAATAAACAAAATATTCAAGACACAAATAATGAAAAATCCTTCAGGGAAGTAAAAGAAGATAAAATTCTGAATAATTAAAATTTTTTGAAGAATAAGAACACTATTTTGTGGAGATTATTCGAGATTTGGATATTTCTTCGCCTATTTTTTTTTTATAATTTTATTTTGCATTTTTTGCGCCAATGATAAACTCTAATCATCATTATTTTTATGGGCAAAACGTCTTTAATCGCTTATGATATACATATAACTACGATTATCTGCTAATTATACCCCGACCCCTAATACCGTTTCTTAGCTACCTGTTCATTTAGCCTTTTTATACGCTTCACGTTATAGCAACACCACATCACCGGACAAGAAAAGATAATTTTACAACAGCACTTTTGGAGTATCCAAAGATATGTACTAACCATATATGAGGTCAAAATTCGTATATCTTTCTGAGCCAGGTCCAACCTTTTCTAAGCGACTTTTAGACCAGTAGGTCCCAGCCTAATTTACAAGTTGTATTTGGCATTGCTGTGTAACATAAATGTCTGCACTTAGTAACATCAAACAAATTGGTATTGATTGCCTATTTACGGGTTTTATTTTTGCATTGCTGCATGATAAAATATGATTTGGTAGAAAAAAATATGCCTATTCAGTCCATGAAAATTGGTAAAATAAGGAAATTGGCAGCCATTTTGGAAAAAAGAATGCCATTTTGGAAAATGGTTACCATTTCTGTTACAGAATAGTTACCCATAAATAAATTTCTATTTTAGGCATTGCTCTGGGCTACAAATCATGTTTTGGTAGCCCAAAAGAAACAAACAAAACCCATTTAGTCCATCAAAAGAGCTAAAATACCAGAAATGGCAGCCATTTTGGAAAATGGCCGCCATTTTTGTTACAGGAAAAATCTGTGATGCCCCTATAGCCAAAAATCCTTCTTAGAACGTGCCCAAACTGTGTGCCAAATTTCATGCTGTTATCACCAAGTGCACAATTCATGCACATATCTACTCCACTATGAAGCATGAATAAAATATCATTAAAGCGAGGAATGTTTGATCAAGTGAGGTTAAAATTCGCTTTGATGTATACTTAACAATGCGTCTTGATACTTGTACAACGCGAGGATTAAATCTTAGCAAATTCTGACTGTGTATGTGTTTACTGTGTTTTACCACTCTTTCCTGTGTGTCGTATCTAGGGAAATAACCATATAATTGTCATTTTTAACCCTCGTCTACCTGAGCCAGTTTTTGTAACAAAAGGGGGGGGGGTGGTTACCACCCCCCTGTGATTTTCGTTACTGAACACCCGATTCCTGTAAATTTGGTATCAAAGGATAGCTTAGAGTTTCTTCTTTCTATTGGTACCAAAATAAGTACTAACATCCCCATTATGACGTCACCATGACGTCATATGTTGAGGAAAGTACGAAAATACTGAATATAGGGTGGAAAATTGATATTTCGCAAATTTCGAAAATTGATATTTTCTCCCAAACAACATATCAAAAAGGTAGAAAAAGGAAGCCTGGCAAGACATGCTAATTTGCATTTATCTTACGTGGACGTATACGAACATATTTCGACAAAGGTATATATAGCTCATAAATGCATGTTTAGGGAGATTTTCCATTTTTCTGTTAGTATTTGAACGTGTTTTGCATGGCTATGGCTGCAAGGTGTTTATCACTTGCAATTGATATATTAAAAGTGGAAAGTGATGGTTATTATTCAAGAAGGCCGCAATTTTCCCGCCAAAATTAATTTTGCATTCCAGATGATTTGTCTGACTGCAATCGGGATGGGGAGATTTTTTTTAGCAAATTATTATCAGAGAGTATTTTTTCAAACACATTGGGTCAACTAGTGCCGAGGAGGGGGGCACTTCCTATGTGAAGTGATGGGTATATGTGCCTCGGACAGGTGAAAAATATGGTCCTTTCCCGGATCCTTTCAGATAAAATGTACCCCAAAATACGGGGTCATTCGGTACAAAAGCTGAATAAAAATTGGGTCATCCAGTATGAAACTTAAGGGGGGGCAATGATGTTAAAACCTGAAGTTAAAATAGGAAGTGTCTCTTCTCCAGAGTTCAAATTGCCATGAAATTACAAAATTGCTGCCGTGAAAATATAAAATTGTTAAAAATGTGCACGTAGGCTGCGAATATTTTGAATTTGGATGTTCAAATTCTTAAGAGTGGATAATTTTATGCAAACTTATGATAAAAGTGGATAGCAGGAAAGAAGGAAATGGGGTGGGGGCATTGAGTATGTGAACATTTTAAAAAGAGTCATTTGGTAATAGCCTGTGTAATAGGTAGGATAGCAGCATAAAACGGCGGTCAAGCATTCTACGTCACCAAAGTAAGCATATCACAGACCTTGACTACGCAGCTCTAACAGGGATGTGATATGTGCTGCGCAAGATATACTACAGGCATCACTTGAGAATGCTGCAGATAAGGGGACCTACATCTAAATGTCAAAGAGACTGAATGGAATACATGACCGTCAATGAGGAAGAGAATCATCAACCTATCTGCAGTACACACGGTACCCAACTCAAAAAGGTTAGACCTCAAGTACCTCGGGTCCTATGTTGGACAGCAAGAAAGACTCAAAAGTTAAAGGGCCGTGGCCTAATCGCTAATAGCATTGTCCCCATACTCCAAGATTTTACCGGAAGTGGTTAGCATTTTTGTAGTTGAAGAAAGCTACTATTTAAATCATTTACCCTGTTAAATCTTAGGGCAAAATGATATTTGGTTTGGCAGTAATGAACGAAAATGTACCCCATTTCGTCGACCGATATCAATTTTACATATATAGGGCTAAGCAAATCATGTTTTTAGCTCCCATGAAAACGGGTTGAAATATCAGTGCAAAACTCTACAGATGGGGTTTAGGGGTGAAGACCATTCTATCAAGATGAAAACTTCATATACTTAAATCGGGTCGTCCCCTTTTAATATATTGTATAATAACCAAAATATAGGCAGAAATGGCACATAAGTTTTATGCAAATTAGCATGTCTTGCCATGCTTCCTTTTTTCTACCTTTTTGATATGTTGTTTGGGAGGGTTTGTACAACAAGTTACAGCAATAAAACCTTCTGTAGCAATTTTGTCCAGGTCATACCATAGATTGAGTGGACTATATGGCAACAAATAAACTGGGGCCCACTCGGAAAAGGGTGGCTTAAAAAGGTGGAGGTGCTCATGAAAGATTTTGACCTTGTCTGGTGATAAGGTGGTTGTGTTTAATGGAGCGACATAAATGCGAAAAAATATAGATATTATAGCGGTATTAGGGGTAAGTGTTTCATAAAACATAATCGTAAAACATAATCATAATCGTGTAAGACGTTTGGCCTATAAAAAATTATATTTAAAGCCTACGAAAAACTTCAACAGAGCCTACCTTAATTTAAAAAAAAAATATCAATGAGATCGATTTGTATTTCTTTCACAAATTTTGAATTGTAATTATTATTCGAGATAACCTACTACATGTGTGGTGATACAATTTCAGTGTTCTGTGTATTTTTTCCAGTAAAGAAAACAGCTTTATGGCAAACAAACTCGGATTATCGATCGAAACACCGGGGTTTTTGGCTTTTGCTAAAACCCTTTTTTTTTCGATAATCAAATTAAAAAAAAAAAAAAAAAATTTAGTTGGGTCATTTGGGGCAATTCCGTGACCGTGGAGAGCAGAGCACCATTTCTCCTTGGATTTGTCTTCTATGAAGGTTAATGAACACATTTAGCAGGGTGCCCCTTGAGAAAGTGTAGGCGGAATCCAGGAGGGGGGAAATTCATAATACAGGGGTCAAAAATTAAAACTGCTTGGATTGCTGTAAAAAGGTAACCAAAGTGTTCTTCTTGTTACAAGGATTAAAAAATGGTATAGTTTTCACTACTTCAAGGTATAGTTACAGAGATAAAATACAAAATTCGTCAAATGTCAAAGGTCATCACCAAAGGTTAAACCTTTAATATTGCACCGATTTCTTTAAAAATGGTCTCAAATTGTTAACCTTTCACAGGGATTGCAACAAAAGTAGTTGACACTCTCATTTGTATTTGTTTATCGCGATAAATGACAAACATGGTCAACCCCGTTGACCTCTATTGATCCCCGAATTTTAAAAATATGTTAGGCGGTGCAAAATGTTTTTGTTGCAGTCTCTGAGGAAAGATGAACAATTTGAGTCCTTTTTGAAGAAATCGGAGCAATATTTAAGATTTAACCTTTCGTGATGACCTTTGACATTTGATGATTTCCGTGCTATATCTCCATAACCATAAGTTATAAGTAGTACAAACTATACATTTTTTAATCCTTGTAACAAGACGAACATTTTGGTTACCTTTTTTACAGCCAGTCCAAGCATTTTTTTAATTCTTTGACCCTTTTTTTAGTGTAATTAGATTTTCCCCCCCCTGGATCCGCCCACATTTCACGAGGGGCACCCCCCCGCTAAATTGGTTCATGAACCTTCATAGAAGACAATCCATTGAGAAATGATGCTCTGCTATCCCGTTTCACGGAAATTAAATTGCTCAAAATGACCCAAATATTTGAAGAATGTCCTCTGGTGTTTGTTGTTTTTCCCTTGCCTGTACAGCCTAGCAAATGTGTCCTCAGATAAGGCAATAGGAAATACGTTACCAGTTCACTCTTTAGTGTGTTCAGTTTGAATGCTATGTATGTAGACCAGTCAGAGTATCTAGCCAAATGGTTAGCTTACCATGGATTTTTACCTGTTTTGGTTTTTCTGCATCAGTATCAAAGGTAGATTTTTGGAGCAGTGACACCGTCTTGTCAACCCCCATTTTTGGGTGTCCAGTATCTCAATCAGTTCCGTTGAGGGACCCTCGTCCCCTGCCATCCTTTTCGACAAAGCATTTTATCTCTAGGGTTCCGAAAGCCCTCATGAGTTGTCCCCACTGTTACAATGTATATTCCATCGACACGTTTATTTTATTACTTAAATTGCAGAAAAATGAAAAATGAACATACATTGGTATATAATAAATTAATTATATGCATGAACTCAATAATAAACTGTTGGCGAATCTATGTAAAATGCTTTCATTGGTGCTTAAATGGCATCATTTAATCAAATTCTTTCCCTGACGTGATCCATCATCAATGCGTGCTAGGCATCACAGCGTAAAGTAGTGTTGTTTTATACGTAATTCAGCCCCATAAGTGTTGTATGTGGAGCACGAAAACGCTGAATATAAAAGTCGGTTGATTTCAGTACTCGCTGTTTGGTTTAGATCATTGTGTTAATGCATGTCCGCATTTAAATGTTTAGTAAAAGTAAATCATATGGTCTCTCTTAATCCCTTAGATTTAGTTGGAAAGTTTACCTTTTCATATTATTTAAAAAAAAAAAATTAGTGATTTAAAAACAATTCCTCTTTACATCAAATCTAAATCCTTTTAAATGATTAATAAACAGCTTTTTGAACTCATTTAAGGTTTTATTTTCAAATCAAAAGACTTATTTTAGAGGTAGGCCTTTTCACGGATTTTAAATGTTTTAAAGTCCAAAAAGGGTTTTGTCCCTAATTCCAGTCTCGTTATACTTAAAAATAAGTCTAAGGCATTAAGAGAGTCTCCTTGCGTGTAAATTACATTGTACTGTACATTTAATAGGATTAGAATTATGCCCTGGTATTGTATTCACTCTTCTCTCCTCTCTCCTTCTCTTCTTCCAGGGAATTTTCAGTGGGGGAGCTTATATGTTTGAAAACATGTATAGGGACGGTTCCCTACCCCCCCCCCCAACAAACAATTATGTTTATTGGCCCTTGTTTGGGCTGAGAATCAATTTTAATTATTTGTACGCTATCCTTTAAAAAAAATACCTGTTCTTAATAGCTAAAATCCAAAAGCTTCCTTGGACCCCAGCAAGGGCTCCGCTACTAAACCCCACCCGTTAAGACATTGGCGCTATGAGTTCTCCTACGGCAGTACAAGCCCTATATACTGCCTGTCTCTGTGAGAAAAGTTAGAAAACATTCTTATTTGAATGGGTTAATATTTACCCCTCAAAGAGTGGTCATCTTGAAGGTTCTAAATAGATCAAATCAAAAAAGCTCTCGGGGGCTGCACCAAACCAGCTGCCCTACAGCGGGTCCCTGGACCCCACCCGTTCAGACCTTTCAGGTTTACGCCTTTGCGGTATGCAGTTGGTGCGATGGTCTCTTACAGCATCTACTTATAGGAAAGTTTTAATGGCCTTAAGTGGGCCCCGACCACGCACCGTTAGTTGCAATAATTCAACTAACGCTTTCACAAGATCTTACTCTGCGGCAATAACATTTCTTATTTCATACAAACCGCCCCCCCCCCGACAAAATGATCTGAATGAATAGGTGAACATTACTCGCATCAACACGGGGCTGAGTATTAATTAACTGCAGATACTATAGCCATATGATCAGATTCAGGGTTTGACTCAGCAACAAATGATGCAATATAATGTAAAATATTCGTAGTTGCTGGATGTTTAAGTATTTTCGGTGAGTGTTCAAAGAAAGATCATAGATTTATAATCCATGCAGTAGCTTCAATGCTTTAGAAACGAGTGTCCTACATAATTATAGAAAGCAAACATGGTCTAATCTAATTGCTAACGGCAACAGTATTTCCAGTGATGTTTTAAGGGGAGCTATAGACAAATCAAGACCAGCCAAATGATGGTCAGAATTGAACCGCCATAACTTGGGGGCCTCCACCCAAAACCCGACCAATCTTTTGTACGTCTGTACCACGCTTGATTAAGTATAATTCAAAAGCTACACTTAATCTGCACATTTGGGTGAATTCAATCAGGATGCACCCCAGCTATGGCTGCCAGTGAGGTGTTGGAATGTGCGAAATCGGATTGGTGTATAAGGACCCATCCTTACAAGAAAGGGTGATATCAAGAGAAAAAAATCACCTGTACATAGTTTTGGGGGGGGGGGGCCATTGTGGTGGGGGCAATGGTCCGGGTGTGCCGTGGAGAGCAGAGCATCATTTCTCAGTGGATTTGTCTTCTATGAAGGTTAATGAACAAATTTAGCGGGGGTGCCCGCATCGGAAATTGTGGGCGTAATCCAGGAGGGGGGCATTCAAACACAGGGGTCAAAAATGAAAAATGCTTGAATTGCTGTAACAAGGTAACCACGTGTTATTCTTGTTACAAGGATTAAAAAAGGTATAGTTTGTACTACCTACAAGGCATTGTTACCGAGGTATAAGACAAAATTCGTCAAATTTCCAAAGGGTCATCACCAAATTTAAATCTTAATATTGCACTGATTTCTTTAAAAATGGTCTCAAACTATTGCAGCAAAAGTAGTTGACACTCTCATTTGTAATTTTCTCGAGATAAACGACAAACAAGGTCAATCCCATTGACCTCTATTGATCTCTGAATTTTAAATATATGTTAGACGGTGCAAAATGTTTTTGTTGCATGCAGTCTCTGAGGAAGGATGTACAATTTGAGCCCATTTTTGAAGAAATCGGAGCAATATTTAACCTTTTGTGAAGACCTTTGATATTTGACGATTTTTGTGTTATAGCTCCATAACCATAAGTTTTAAGTAGTACAAACTATACCTTTTTTAATCCTTGTAACAAGACGAACACTTTGGTTACCTTTTTACAGCAGTCCAAGCATTTTTCATTTTTGACCCCTGTGTTATGAATTTTCCCCCCTCCTGGATTCCGCCCACACTTTTCACGAGGGGCACCCCCGCTAAATTCGTTCATTAACCTTCAGAGAAGACAAATCCACTGAGAAATGCTCCAAATGACCCAACTATAACATAAACGACGATAAGAATTTGCAAACACAACTGTGCAATTGTAATACGAATAGGAACATTGTGTTGTTATTAGATTTAAAAGAAAAATAGAGCAATCATTGATTTTTCTAAACTGGCCAAATTTCTTTTTGATGATCCTCAGCAGACCAAACATAAACTAGTCAAATGCTGGTTGCGCTAGCGATAATGTCAATAACTTTCACTCTAGCGATAACATGTTATATCTCACTTCAGGCAAGTGGCCAAGGTATGTAAACCAAGTTTGGTTCTATAATGAAGTAATTCTCGAGCACAGGAGTATTCTAATAAATAACAAAAATCATCAGTAGAGAAATGCAGTACTGGCTCATATTATATTTTTCTTAACAGGCCGCTTGTTATAATACAGGAAATTTAGATTTACTGAGTCTGAGTCTAAATGGATGTAAATATCAAATTTCTGATAAATTGTATGTTTCCAGTTACACAGATATGAATAAGTATGCAGTTTAAGAGATAACTTTTGTCATTAAAGGATCTGATGTTTAGTGTCAGGAAGCATTGCTTTTTTAAATCGTCCGCTACTATAAATCAAAACAATAATTATTTTTTTTTCTTTTTTTGACTACTGACCCCCCTTAAATAAAGTTTCCACGGTGCTATTGGGTACACGGAGGTTCATGTTATAGCCCAATTAATATAGTTCAATTTGTTTTTCATCCCATCTCTCTAGGATAAATCGTTTTTTTAGAAATCTTGCGCGAAGCGATGACATATCGTCAAAATTTACTTTGGATATATCGGCAATTTATTCTAGAAACACTGTTTTTAGGTTTTTGTATATTTTAGAAACACTGGTTTACTCTTATTATGAATTAGAAATTTAGCCCTTGAATTTTCACTAATAACTGTGAAAATTAGAGATCAAAAGCCAAATTATTTTTCGAGATATAGAATTTTAAAGCCGAAAAGGTTAAATATCGCAGCTTGAAAAAACAATGAAATACATAAGAAAAAGAAAAAGAAATTTCGCTCGCGAAGTTACATTTTCGACCATAACTTTGGAACGGAAGCTCCGATTGTTGTCAAACAAAAAGCAAAAGAAAGGTATTTTTTCCTTACTTTCAGTTTGCAGTTTTTATTTTTAGCCCTTGCAGACCCAAAAAAACCCTTAGGACTTCGTTACGCTCGAGGTGTATCTGAACACGTTGGATACATGTGTACACTGACAGTATTCAATTGCTTCAAGACGAGTACGTACCCACCATAGGAGAGAAAACCTGGTCTAATCCATGGGAATTACTGACGTCCAGCGATAGTCAACGACCCGTCTTTACAAACAAAAGGAAAGGAGCGATATCGTGCAAAAAAATCTAATGGAACATTAACCATGGTTTAAGATATTGCAAACTCACCAAATCATTGCAAACAGAATCAAAAAAATAGATGCAAAGCATGTTTCCATAAATGGCAGAAGAATTTCGTTGAGGATCCTCAAGCAGACCAGAACATCAACTAGTCAAATGCAATGTAATGTCAATCACTTTCACAGAGATAGTGTTGTTGATCCATTTCATGCAAGTGGGCCAGAAGGCCGTCAAACAGGAATTAACCTTTTTTGAGTCGTGAGTCTAAATGCAGGTAAAGCTCAAAAATTTTCTGATAAAATTGTAGGTTTCAGGATATAGAATTAATTATATCGAATAACGTTCTTTCAGAAAATGACTACCAACCAAGGCGAGCCACCGTAAAAAAGGGAGGGCAGCGTTTATTATTTTTCTTTTTAGGTCTATCTAGGGGCAATTTCCCCCTTAAAAGGCGGATCCCTTCCGTGATTTTTGAAAAGTGCGAAAAAAAACACCAAATGCAGTTAGGGACGTATGGCTATAGTGAGTAAACTTTCCCATTAAGGGAGTGTCCTTTGGGCATGATTTTTTTGTTTTAAAAATGCTCGCTATCATCAATCAACAAATGCAAGTTCAAATTCCAATGAACATGTTCTAAGGCGCACATAAACCATCAATAAGTATTACCTGATATGCCTCTTAAGTTTGATCAAGTAGGCCTATACTTCAGGAGTGTCTTGAATGCTAAAAATTCGGTGTTCTTACTGTGTCCACATGTATAAGCGCCAGGCGTAGCCCGGCTGAGAATTGCTCTGTCACCAAATATAATCAGGGCTCCAACATTAAAAAAAAGGCCTCTAAAATTGAAAATAGGTTACATGAGAGAACTTTTTTACAAACTTAACATAGATCGATAGTGTGATGAAAACCAGATTTACGAATAAAGAGGTTCGTTTAAATTCGGCAGGATTGCAAAAAAAAGATATACGCAAAAAAGATGACGTCATTAAATTTTGTGAAAAAATCAAAATTTTACAATTTAGTTTCTGGCATATTTGAATCAATAGAAATATATATCAGGCTTTATATTCAACGATTTGGAAAGCATCTATGAGCTGTGCATTTTGTTTGTAACGAGGCCTTTTAATTTTATTTTTCCATGACGTATGTACAAAATAAAAATTTCAAACTGCAAATTTCTCCAAAAAAGCAATTTCTCTGTTTTCGGGTCTAAAATACCTGCCATGTTCTCTGGTAAGACATTATATTTTATAAGTTATGTAAATTTTTCACTCATTTTAACACCATTTCTAAAACATTTAAAAAAAAAAAACCTACTTTTTAATTTCAAAATATATACAGTTATGCTGCTATTGACACACTTTTATGACCGTCTCAAAATGTGGCTCAACGTGTTAAAAAATATGGATTGTTTTTATTGCTTAATTATATCTGCACCAATATCTTTAAATTAAAGACAATTTTAAAGCTTCAGTGATATTATTTGACATTGATGCACTGAAAACGAAAGAATCTATTAATTTACCAGTGTTGTCTATATAAAAAATGAAATTGAAACTCCATTTCTCGAATTATATTAACATTTTTGAGCTCCATGACCTTAAAGTATATTCTTAAGCTTTTCTTGAAGCTTGACTATAAAAGTTATGGAAGTGGTTTAAAGGGTTTAGGTATACCTTAAGGGGGACAAATGTGAACTACATGTCAAAAGCTTGTACTACTAGGACGCCCTCTGTTTTTTTACCATAGGCAAAGTTACTACCGCCGTGTCCTAAGGCACACTGTTTGCAATACTTCAGGTAATTCAAAAGTTAGATTTACAAATATTGGAAAACTGTCTAAGATGTTACAATGATTGGAAGGGCGTCCTTTTTCACACCCTCATTTTTCTACAACCTAATCCCACCTCCTAATACGCCTCCCCCCAACCTCCGCTCCGCCCTTTTTCTTCTTCCCTCCCCCAGACCCTCCATCCTTCCACCCCTGAACTTAATAGTTTATGCTATTTTGTATTTCTGCTTACACTGAATTAACACTATCTTACCAAGTGGGTAGGAGCCCCCCATCATTGAAGTTTGCGCCGTGTTGCAATCTAAAATGACCACACAAAGCTTCCTTTAAAACATTTGCTTGTTCCTTCAGCACCCTGGTCATGTAGTGAATATAATCCCCCCCCCCCCCCCCGGTAGCACCTGCCCCCACCCCCCGGCGCCCCGTTAGGGCATGCAGTCAAAAGTCGAAGGGGTGGGTTGGGGAGGGGGGGGGGGGGTGGGGTGGTGGCCACCTAGAATATTTAAAGATCGAATATCTTGGTACATTTAAGTTTATGTAAAATACTCCATTGTTGTAATTTAGAGCTGAAAACCGCATGGGAAAATCCCGATTATTTGTAGCATAAATTGGATTTTCGCTTATTTTCGGCGGAGGAGATGCCCCCCATTCCCGACCTTTTCCCGGACCTTATGACGTCATTGTGGCACGAATACTAGGTATGTGTAATCTTTGTGTTGACCCCCCCACATACCCCACACTTCACCACACACCCACACACACACACTAAGCACCATTTGCGGCACTTGAGATCACGTTCCCTCTGCTGTCTACATAGTTAAGCCTTTTGTACTCAGATGTGTTACAAATGTGGGAAGCAGAGAGGGGAGCTAGCTAGCCTATTACATTTCAAATGTTAGCAAAAGTTTGAAAAGTTACAGGGACAGGGGGAGCTTTTTTCGAGGGGGATACGGATTTCTCAATTGGTAAGTAAAAAACAAATCAAAAAACTATGGTTGAACTGGTCTGCTATCGTTATCGTATCATAGAAAAGCATGATGCATTTGTTGTCGGGCAACGACCATCAAATTCTTAAATCATACCATATGGAATAATCTATTACATAACGACGCCCGTATTCAGCTCTTTCATTTCAGGTGTGATTAATACACGGGAAAAGATTCAAAATATGTACAAAAAAAAGGATTTTTTTAAAAATGGGGGCCACTATGCTGGAAATGTCCCGTGTCTCGTTGGTGCATAAGGTCTTCTGCAATCCGGTTGGGCATTAAAAACCAAAACTTTTGCCGTTGTTTTTATCAAAAACTCTGGTCATTGACCCCCAGAGGATATGCACAACCACATAAATTCAATTTAAAAAAAAAAAAATCGGTGAGACAGATTCAAAATAGCGGTCCAAAAACTGCATATTTAAGACGGCGCAGCTTAAAGAAGAAAGAAGAAAAAGAGAATCACTTTCCCAACGGAATCATAATAGTAGGTCATATTAATACACTTACAATTGCGGGAAAATAAAAATCTCAAAAAGTTGTCACGATTTTAAGGGCTCAAAACGAATCCTTAATAGTGCCACAAAAATGCTTTTTATGCTATGAGTATAAACGCTCTCCCAAATTCGCAACTGAGTATTTAGGCAATCATTAAGTGAAAAACGAAATCCTTGGTCCATGGACCCCCCCCCCAATGCACCCTTAAGTGTTAAGTTTGCATTGCTATGCAAACGTACATTGTTACATGAATTCAATAGACGGCTCTGTTGTGTAGAAACCTTACAGTTGTCGTGGTGTTTCAAGCAAATGTCCGCAATAATATTGGGCGAATGTCAAATGAGGCAATTTCATGTCATATGCCCCAACGTATTCACACAATGGGGATATCAAAACCGAACAAAAGTAAACCTGGCCACACCGAGATACAAAGATTATTCAAAGGACAGAAGGGAGAAAACAAAAAAGACACATAAAGATTGTTATCTACGTGAAGTACCCTAAGTAAACTCTAAAATTAAACAAATGAATGCCGTAACAGAAGATTTAGATGGGATAAGCAGTTTGAAATTTATGATGCCTATTACCTTTGAGGACTATATTAAAAGTTGCAATTGGGCTCTTGACATCAAGAACAACACTGCCTATACCATTATCCGTAGAACTGATGGCAGAGATGATGTCATTTTTGCGGCTTTTGTGACTGGCGGAGATACGACATAGGGCAGTAGTGTAGATTGTTGAAGAATATCTGAGTTCACGAACATTGCAAAATGGTGTTGACTGGACAGCTGTGATCGGAAGAAAGTTGGGAGCGATAATCATAATCAATGAGAATTGTAGAGCGCATTTACAATGTAGGCAAAGCGCTTAATAGGATATAGAAGAAAAGGAAAGAAAAATATAAATTAGGGAAGAGGAAAGAAGCAGTGGGATTCAGTTGGCGTCTCTGAATGAAAGTGGTTTGTTGTCTTGTTATCGGAGCTCAAAGGGTATAAGGCATTCCAAAGGTCGGGGAGTAGCGATGGAAAATGCTCGATCGCCTGCCATATTAATGGAAAGAGGAACATCCAAACTGACAACAGTGCTGAAGCGAAGAGAATAGTTCGGCGAACATGAAAATCAGATGCTTATAGGCGGGATTGGATGATTGAATGAAAGCTTTTGGTTATTAAGAGAGAGATTAAAGGGGATCTTTGGCCATGGGCAACCAATGAAGAGACTCTGTAGGAGAGGGAGTGAAGCCTGCGAGCGCTGGGGCGTTACAATAGAAGGCCGAGCAGATTGCGACCAGAGCGAAATAGTCCAAGTACGAAAGCGCTTCGGCTCAGTATGCAACCTGGTTGATGAAGGAGGAAGTTAACTAACTATCTACATAGAGAAGCAGAATTTGCAGTTAGCAAAGTGTCATCGTGATCACTCCCTAAATGAGTCATCACTTCTTCGGGGAGGGTCTGCCTCCATCGTTTTGTCCAGAAAAAAAAACGTGAACACCAATGTCAGTGTACATTTCATATGAAAATAATTGTGGATAAAACTTGGTCAGTATAATGACTTTAATTAGTACATTATAATACATCATTGAGGAGGATTGGCTTTTGGCGGTTTATGGAGATCACCAAACTTAGTGATATGCTGATGACACTACACTGGTGTGGAAGCTGGAGGGAGAGAGAGTGATGGATTACTGCAGCCGGGCACACATGCAAGTGAAAACAAAAGGCCTGCGGGTTTGAACACAAAGAAGGACCAACAATATGGTCTGGGATTCATCACGAACTGACAATGTCTTTGTCGTAGATTGTCAGCTGATTGAAGAGGTGCAAGAATTTGAGTACCTTGGGTCGCTCATTAACAACAAGGGCGATAGTACCAGAAATCAAAAGAAGATACTATTGCAGGAAGCCACCCCACAACATTGATAAACATCTGAAGAGTAGAAGAGTGTTTAACAGGCTAAAAACTGCGGGGCTGCTAAGGGCAATTTTTTCAGTTGTTGCACCTATGGAAGTGAATCTTGGCACCAACTAAAGGTGAAACAAACGCATCAGATTCGTTTACATGTGGTATTAGAGGAGGTTTCTGAGGATATCCTGGCAGGACAAAGAAAAAAATAATCTAAATCAGGTTGGGGAAGATTGGTTCCGACTGATATTACGGAAATTATAAGCGCAATGATAATGGGAAAATCTGGAATGGTCTCGGCTATTGGAAGCTGGTTGAAAACAGGATCAAATCAAGACTTCGTTCTGCGGGTTTTGTGTTGTTTTGGTGTTAGTCAAGTTGCGCCTTATGAGTCAATGCCAGAAATTGGGGGTGGGGGGTGTTGAAAAAAGTTTACTCTAAATAATCTATATGCTGCGCGATATAATTGTGACTAGTGAGACTGTATTTGGGTTGGGTGTCACTTGGTCATATGACAAAATGTTATTATCTATGCCGGGTGACATGAAACTTTACTACCGGACATTGCAACAAATATGCATGGCTATGTTCGGGCAGTGGAACCAAGTTTGAATTGGGAAATATGCAATGGGAAGTAAGTATTGTTGTTGTCATAATTATATGAGCGGAACCGTGTTTGACTAAGAAGGTCAAAGTATGGTTTGCATGAAGTGCAATGTACACACAGATTTACTGCTCGGTTGTGGGTATACTGCAACGCGGTTCATTAAACTTAGGTCAGTCAGCCGTGGCTGATCGAGGCGCTGCTAGAGATAAGCTAGAGGTGCTCTTATGGGTATTTGCATATATAGGATTGTACTACACATGAGCGAAGGGCTTATCGGTTTGACCTAGCGTCGGTGGTGACTAGTTTTCTCAGGATTCAAGGAGAGAGGTTTGTTTGTGTAATGGGCGATATGAGTTCATGGCACTTTGGATGCTTTGAGAAATAAAATTTTCACCTGACAGGGATTGAATCATCATCATTTGTCTTTCGTAGTGCTAACTAAATTGCCATTGTTAAGCAACCCCATCGTTAAATGGTGGAGGAGGAAAAGGATTGTTAGGGAAAGCTTATTTGAACCCAAATCTGCAATTGCTTAAGAAACATAAGTCGTGTGGGTGAAAGGAAACGTTAAATGCTGAAACATGCACAAAAATTATATGTGTGGTGGGGCAAATTTTCCAGGCGAAATTCCAAACCAAAAAATTGCCTTCTTCGCAAGACCATTTTCAATCATTATAATGACATTACAATGCCAATTTGCAAACGTTTGTTCTGGAACTGCGTTTTTGTGATCAAAATTTTTGGAAATGCTTTCAACTTTTAAATCGAATTGTGGTTGCATCTCTTATATGTGGGGGTAAATTACAGGCGAAATCCAACAAAAAAAAACTTTGCCTTAGCGAATGAACCATTTTCACACTTATAATGCAGTAACAAGCCAATTTCCAAAACGTTTGTTCGGGAACTGCGTTTTTGATGATCAAAACTTTTTGGACACTGTCTTTCCACAAATCGAATTGTGGTTGCATCTCCTTTATGTGTGCAAAATTTTCAAGGCGCGAAACGAAATTTCAAACAAAAACGTGACTTTCTCTCGAATTGACCATTTCACATTATTATGCATTACAATGCCCCCCAATTTCAAAACGTTTGATCTGGGAACTTGCGTTTTGTGATCAAACTTTTGGAAAGGTCTTCTTACAAATCGACATTGGCGTTGCATTTTGTGCAAGGACAGATTGTTCAAGTATACCATGGCCGCGCTTGTGCATAGGTAGCCCTGGTAAATGTGGACTTATCGAACCCTGAATAGATGACGATGAACAGGCATCGTTAGTGTACACGAAGTCAGGGGTGTCACATAAGTTAGCAGCACCAGAGAAGGTGAAAGTCAAGAGGAAGTCCATTATAGATACCTTTCTTGAGCTACTATGCCGCAAACAAGAAAAATTTTTTGGACATTGTGAACAGCAGGTCTGAAGACCTAGAGAATACAAAAGGAAAGTTAGGAAAGTAGTGCCCTTAAGCCAATGATGGTGGTTGACAGATCTGGTTCTTTCTTTCCCTAACATGGTGTTCAAATTATACCAACAATCTAAGGAAACATTCTTAAGTTTGCTTAGTTTAATATCACAGAAAGAAGAAGAATGAAAAAAAATAAGTTTTAATATAACGATAACAAAATGGAGACCATACTATAACCCAGTATTTAGAGTAATGTTTTACCTTATAATTTTGCAGGCCTAATAAAAAACGACAGGAGGCGTTCCGATGTGAATTTTTGTGACATGAGATCTCTTCACTTTTTACCTTGCAGTATGCATCACAAGGTTCAAAGGATACAACTATTTGTTGCCAAGCATTCCAGAAGTTGGAGTGGAAGTTTTCAATCTGAAGGAGGAAGCGATAAGTGTTAAAAGTACAAGTTCGAGAAAAAGAGTTTTTTAAGTTAAAAAAAAAAAAAAAAAAATGTAAAATTGTATTTTCGAGTCGATCATTCAATGGTGTAAATAATATCAGTTGCAAGTTACAGAGTGCCCTTGAGCATAAAGTATTGATGAGAAAGATCATATAAAGCAATAAAAGAAAACAATCGGATTTTGTGCATATTGAGTCAAATTATGATGACGTCATCAACATTTTGGCCATAGACGAAATAGATGAATATATTTTGAAATCAAACCCAAAGTTTCTTTCTTAGACCTCTACACGTATATGAAAACAGTTAAAAAAGGTGAATAAATTATAATACATTGTGTGCTTACCAGAGAAAAAGAAAATAGGGACACTAATTTAGAAAATCCCAAATAAACAGAGAAAGTGCGTATCGTTTCGAGACAAATCACAATAAAAATTTTTGATTTGTACCTACTTCAATGAAGGAATGAAATAAAAGGTCTCCAAACTCAAATTTTAAACATGATATAGCTTTCAAATTAAAGTAATAGGACCGACGGAAACAAGAAATTACAAAATTTCCGATTTTGTCCCAAAATTTGATGACGTCACTTGGATACGTAAATATTATTTTTTTTTGCCATCCCGGTAAATTTTACGACCTTAGATTCGTAATCCTGAGGTTTTTAAATATCATGTTAATGTTACTCTACAAAAAAAGTTCTTCGAGGTAACCTACTCGGCGTTCGTGGGGTTCTGGAGCCCTACTAATAAAACGCCCGGGAGTTAATGCAAGGAAAATAAGTCAGCTAAAATTAAAACAAAGTATAAAATACATGTGTCGGTGGTCGCGGAGAACAAATTAAACCAGCGTTTTTATTGTTAGTTTTTTTTACAAGGAGGTGATGGTTTTCAGTTTGAAATCAGTGCAATTTAATTACGAAGAAAGTATAAAAAAGAAAAAGTAGGACAGTAAGTAGAAGTTGATACATGAGCATTAAAAGATGCATTAGAGCCCCAAATCACTTGTTTAAAAATTGATCTCACGTTGTTGAAATTGGATGGATGGGGGATGTGGTGGCGACAACCCTTTTAGGAGAGAAGCACCAACAGCCCTAGCATGATGCCGGAATATTCACAGAACTGATTTTGGTACCAAGGATAGGAAACGGACCTCCTCTTTTCACTGATACCAAAATTAAGTACCAACATTATGCCAGAATGATGTCATAAATTTTTTGCCCATCAGCAAAAACCGTCAAGTTCTATAACACACAGTATACACACAGTGCGCAATAGGGGCATATTCAAATTGGATGGAAATCACTGATTTTCAATGTAGCTTTATGTTACAATTGAAGAAAAATGACTTAGTTTGGGGGAACACATATACAATAGCATGGTCTGTGAGCTGATTACAACCTGCTTCCAGGTAAAATGCTGGCAGTAATGTCTAGATCCTGGTTCCAGACGAGAAATGGCCAAAAACTGCCCCTCAACCTGGAACTCTTAATGTTTTTACTATTTTTACAGAATTTAAACATCCAAATTGTTTTCAAACTTGTGGAAAGTGATTTCAGTAAGGGTAATTTTCATGATGTCAATTATTTTCGTGCCATATGTCCCTTTAAGTGTTAATAGCACTGTACCTTTTAACTAAAGGCCAGAACCTAGACGAACATACCGTTTTTTAAATCATTATTGAGACAAATGCATGGTCAATTTTCTTTCATGCTATTATGTCCATTTAAATGACCAGAAAGGGGGGTGGTTACTATGGACCCCAACATTGTGTTTGCGTGGCCGCTTTACGCGTGGGATTTTTTGCGATTTCTTTGTCTGACTTTAAATACGCTTTCTGTTCATACTCAAAAAATATTTAAACGGCCAAGCCGTTAATGAGTTAATATTGGGGTCACATGAACACCCCTCCCCTGGGCCACGAACGGAGT
Source organism: Ophioderma brevispina (assembly GCA_023653785.1). Classification (NCBI taxonomy): domain Eukaryota; kingdom Metazoa; phylum Echinodermata; class Ophiuroidea; order Amphilepidida; family Ophiodermatidae; genus Ophioderma; species Ophioderma brevispina. The sequence continues at coordinate 100,444 of JAMKCH010051157.1, forward strand.
AGTCATCTGAAAATATTGTTAAAAATTGACGAAGAAACCATTTTTTTGCTGATATATGTGCACATATACAATACATAATTATTACTACCAATACTATGTTAACCCTTTAGTGCGAAACAACTGATTTGAAATTTCATTGAGGATGTTGCTAACCGTTACTGTACAAACTCTATGGGGAAAATGACGTGTATTTTTTCAACATCCGTAAAATACAGATTTTCTAAAACGCGAGTTTTTGTGGTTAATATATTTAATATAGAGTTTGATGTACGTGTAGGCTTATTGTCATTTTCCGTGTTTTGCCCATTTTTCGCGTGTTTTGAAAACAATGTTTTGTCGCTAATTGGCAGCCCCCCCCCCCAAAAAAAAACCTTTTATGCTGATTTTGTTGTCCCTATGACCGCTTTACATGTGGTATAAATTTATTGCAAAATTCTGTCGTGAAAGTGGTTTTCCTTATGTGGGGTCCTCAGCCCCCCCCCCCCCGACACTAACGGAGTGAAAACCCGTATCACTTTTGTGTTAGGTTCAAGGTCATCCTGGATAACCCTTACCCAGTGCTTCGAGTTTGTTGAAACTGGTGTCAAATTGTTCTCTTGCCTATTTATAATGTTTGGCATTTGTTTCGTAATTAGTGGGCAAAACGTAACAAGGGTCCACATATCTATCGGTCACCAAAACGACCTAATTGTATTTAGAGCTGTCACCCCCCATATTAAAATGCATTTTCTGCTTCAGTATGACCAGAGAATAATTTTGGAACACCATTTTCAACAAAATCGTTGCAGTATATATTTTTGCCCCAGGATGACCTTGAATTTCATCAGGCGGTAGTCTTGTAACTAGGTCCGAACTAGTATAACAAACTAAACTTTTTTTCAATTCATATACAAAACTTAAAAAAACCAAAAAACATTTAAAAAACAATTTGGCTTGATTTCAATTTAACTCCCTTACTAATGTTTACCCTCTTATTTTACAAGTTCCCCACCTTTCTCAGAGGTTTGACCCATACATTTTGATTCAGCACCCTTCAACTATGAAAACATCTTTAAACCTTCTTCTCCAAACTTCTAGAATGGATTCTTGTTTTATAACCCTACTATTTGTGGCCCTTGCCCCAATTATATTCAGACGTTAGACTCGAGGCCAGCATAACAGTTGATGGATATGTTGATTATTGAATGTCTCTTAAAGTTCAATTACGTTGTCGAAGTGTTTCTGAGCGCGAATATATGTTACACTTACCTATTTTGAGTGCTTGAGATGCGAGTTCTCTAAATGAGAGAGGAAACCTAGTCTAATCCGTATAATTATTAATGTCAGCGTATTTCGGAAGTGTCTGTTAGAGGATCTAAAGACCCATCCTTAAAGAAAGAAAAAAATAGATTATATCAGACAAAAAGATATTTTTTACTAATGGAACTAAATCACGTTCAGATTATCAATCTCCTCGTGGTGAACCCTGGTAACTTATCTTTTCAGGCGAATGATATCAACGAGGCTACGCTAACATCTGTTGTCTTTTTTTAAATTCACTGTCTTTTTTTAATTCACTGTTTGTCTTTTTTTATCTCACATATTTTAATCATGCTCCGTCAGAGGACACCTCGATGCCAGTTTTGCACCTGCCCTTATCAGGATGCATCACCGGATTTCAAGTCAGATGGCATCTCGATTAAACGTGGAAGGTCTCACTAGGGCAAATATAAACATCATCGAACACCTCAACATACGCAAAATCACTGCAATTCTCCCACTGATACACCCGCTACTGACAGTTCCATTCTGAACATCTGCGCATACCTAGCTGCACACACCGAGAGCGCTACCCCCGGGATGCCACCTTTTTTGCTAGTAACTCATCCCAATGGAAAACCAATGCATCCTCACCTGCAGACTCCACCGTGGAAATAGCAACGACCCAAATGGCAGGTGTTCATGTCACCATGTCTACATAGGGCACCTACCATCGGCTCCAAGCAGACTCTCTACACGTATGGTGCACCCTGCATTTACGCCTGTGACTTTAATAGCCATAGCATTACCTGGGTTACAGGAAAACTCGAACCCTGATGGAGCTACCCTATTGGACTGGGCCTCAAAATCCGGGGTACAACTTCTACACGACCCCAAGCAACCTTCAACTCTAGAAGGTGGAATACGTCTACAAACCCTGACCTTGCTTTTGCAAACATGGACACAATCTCCATTCACCGTACGGTTCTCGACCGCTTTCCGAAGTCCCAACACAGACCATCACTGATCGCTCAGGAGATCCTTGCTAAGCCTATACCAACAAAGCCGGTGAAAAGGTGGAACTTCCGCAAGGCAGACATGGGACAGTTCAAGAACCTGGTGGATTTAGAAGTGCCCAAAACCTCCGACACCAACTCCTCCAACCTGGACAATTCTACACAGCACTGTGTCAACTCATTATTAACATAGCAAAGAAGACCATCCCACGGGCTGCCGTCGTAGTTATCTTTACAATGATTTCCTGAAATTCTGAACCTGGGGAAAAAGCTTCATCCAAGGCTTCAGATCTGACAAACTGCTTGGACAGGAAACGACGTGAGCGCTGGGAGGAGGACGGTCCAAGGAATCGAATTCACCCACTCCAGCAGAAGCTGGGAAGAATTATAAAACCGCCTCACGGCAAAAAAGTCCAACCATCGAAATGTCCAGTAACTGCCAACTCAATTGCTGAGCAACTCCTCGCAAATGGTCATATCAAGAACATTCTAGCGATCACACTCCGCTCTGTCAAACAAAAGAGATCACCAAACTTAGTCGAGCCCCCGGCCGTGGGACGGGTCACTTTCAACTCCTTCTCACTAGAGATGAGCTTTTACCTCTGCTATCAGCCAACTAAAGAGTGGACAAGGGACCAGGGCCTGATAAACCATATACCAGCCGAGTTCCTGATGCAATGCTGCCCACGATGTATAGCTTGGCTCCAGTAGTCCTACAAATGTTGCCTTACAACGTTCCTACCAAAGATCTGCGAGGAGAGAGGCTACTATCATCGCCTCCCCCAAAACCAAACAAGCTGTCGACAACCCTAATGAACTACCCGAACCCAATATCACTACTGTGTGTCTCCTTCAACTCCCTTGAGAGGATGATACGGGCCCGGCTGGAGCCCTGTCGTCGATCCCCATCTGACTTGATGAACAGCCGGATCGACGTGGCCGGAGCACTGTCACAGTGGTGATCCAGAATCAGACAAGCAGGGGCACAAGGAAGAGTTCAATATTGCGAGGTATCGGCAAACAGATTTATTCATTGCGAACTCTTATTGAACAAGTTGGATTTTGTTGTACGTAATGTTGGCCCACTATACGAAATTCATAGCACAATGATCATGGTATAGAGTTTAATGGACCCAGTTAAAGTGTTGGTTGATAACACCAGAGAAGGAAGATGTAGTGATAACACGCAATTGGTAAACTCTACTTTGTTGCCCCTGCTTTGACAATCTTGGATCCGCCACTGCTGGTCCATCAGATTTAAAATCACAAATGATATGAGGAAGGAAGCTTTGAAAAGCGCGTAAGACAGGCGTCATATTGGTGGACCTTACTGCAACATACGGGACACCATGTGGCACAGGGCCTGACACTCAAGCTTCTCAGGAGCATCCCGTAGCGTAACTTGTACATCATATGTAAACATGCTTGCAAACCGTTGCTTATTTGTCAAGACCAGTGATGGTCAGCGTAGTAGTCGTCAGCGTCGTTGAGGAAACGGAAGTAAGAGTTAGAAGTCCACAAGGATCTGTACTGGCTCCTTTGCTGTTAAAGTATATATCAGAGATTTTACCTCAAAACAACATCTAGACAATATGTCTATGCCGACGATCTTGCCTCCTCCACTCGGACAGCAGTAGAAAGTAGAAAGACACACCTTACTACAGACTGGCCTTACTTGCAGCACATATCTCAAGACAGGGAGACTGCAAGCTGAGCGAAGCCAAGACAACCGCTACTGCCTTCACCCTCAACACCAAGGAGAGAGTCATCGTCCACTTCAAATAAACCTCAAAATGGAGCGCATCTGCCATACAATCCCACACCAAACCTATTGGAGAGTGAAGCTTGAACGGCAGACTTACGACCGGAAGCACCTCGAGTCCTGGTATGCGCCAATAGGATCTTCGAGGAATAACCTTGTGTGCCGACTTGCTGGATATTCATGGGGTGCTAGCCCAACGGACCCGTACGCACCACCCACTGCCGTGGCTCTGGTCTACAGCAATGCTGAATCGTGGGCCAGACTCCACCATTGTACAGTGCGCCATTATAATTGGGATGGAAAATTTTCAATGTGACAATGTGATATATCCTAGGACAGAGGAATATGTATATCAGCGGAAATATGTAAAAGCGCTTGGAGAGTGTTGTGTAAAGCGCTAGTATTCAATACTTACATTCTTAAAAAAAAAAGCGAAACATTGGCCGTACCGGGGTCGACACCCTGCAACCTTCAGATAAGGAGGTAGCCGTCACTGCCACGGACCATACGTCTCTTCATGGGGATTTCATTGCATAGAGAAGGCTCTATCATGATGTTAAATGCCTTCAAAATCATGCGTACTACACTGCTACTATTATGGTTAATGGGTATTCACTAAGGAGCATTATTTTGCATTGATTGAATTTTGAAACATGTTGAAAAACAATTTAAGATTAGCTTACCCCGATATGCTGGTAAGTCAGTCAATTGAAAAAGTACCCACCACTATGACTTGAACTGCTTTAAAAATAGTCTTTACTACGCCTTAAAATGCATGAACTAGTCTGTGCTAAACAGAACAAATGTATAGTCTCACATCTTGATCGATTACGATGTGACAACGGAGATGCAGAAGGCTTGCTGCTTTGCCGTAGTGTAGTTATAAACGGTAAACGAGATGGAGTGTGTGGCTGTCACGTGTCAGGTACCAGGTACGTGTCGCCGTTACAGGTATCAGTTTTGCTCTCGGGGGCGACCGATATATTAAATATATTCTAACTAGGTTAAATCTCAAGGTCTGTACATGATTGAACCTCTGCCCAAAGTGCTAGTATTTTTTTCCCAAAAGACACAGTTTTAGTATGTCTAACAGTAACAACATTTACATTTTCCCTACTGATTCAAAAACCGACTACGATGACGATTAATCGGTTTTGTTTTTTGTTCCATGTCAAGGATTAGTACGTCATTTTTACCTGAATGGTCCCCCCGAAGCAAAAATTAATAAACCAATCAATGCGAGACGTCATCAAATCTTTATTTTTTTCAAAATTGGCTGTTATTCCCATAAAAAATTCTTTTTAAGGTTCAACATCTGTATATTGTTCTTTACATAATTAATATTCAATGGTCCCCGCATGAATGTGAAAAAGATGGGTTCCATAGTCTACAAACTGAAAACATAGTCAGCCGGCTAAATTACCCTTCCGTGACTGTATGAGCATACGGATCCCCGTTTGAGCAAATAGCATGCTTACCGCCATTGCGCGCGGCTGCGGGGTTATGCGTCCAGAGATATAATCAATTTAATGCGATGCACCAGAAATCGGTTTTGTGCGCCTTTTTATGCATGGGCAGAGTTCTTGGCGCGGCCAGTTAAGCCTGCTGTCTTAACCTCAAAACAGAAGATGCAACTTGACAAAAGAACAACCACAGTAAAGTAACAAAAGAAGTCCTAGTTTCTCGACACCAAGCTTTAATAGTCAACACATAATCAGTTTCCAATGATAATATCTTCTTTTCAATCAATAAATACCAATACATATTTATTGCCTGTCACATGAAAAATAAAAAAAGGGTGGGGGGGGAACTTTTGACAATTTTATTCAAAATTGGTATTGTTAAAATCATGCCAGAAGGAATGTAATTTCACCAAAATCAACCCTCCAAATCCACGAAATGGTTACGAAGATTGCACTATCTTTGGTGTCGATTTACTATTATTGAGTCAATAAATTTGAATTTGGCCAGCAAAGTATCAAAATGTGTTATGAATTTGTGTTTCATGATTACTTCAGACTAACATAAAAACTCCTCCTCCAGGTTTGTTGTACGCCGGCTGTACTCTCATGGTTCTTTTCTAACAATAGAACCGTATTGTCGGATGGTAATTCACTTGTTTTATCTAAGCCCTAACTTACTGATCATAACTTCCCCCATTAAGTAACTTTTAGAGTTTCTTTATGAAGTCATCCCTTTTTACAGATTTTTCATACTAGCCTGCTCAAGTGTGAATAACTGTTTAACAAATTCATTCACAGCTTTCCACCAGAACGTGGCGCAAACTCGATGTTTGTGTTTCGCAGTAAACTGCAGTTAGCTCTCGATTGAAACAAGCAAATGTGTGATTAAACAAAAATCCTGGCGGCCTGAGTTTTTCTCTTTAATGTAGATTACCATAAACGACTTATTTATTTGAAGATATAATATTGAACAAATCGTGTTTTGCGTATGTACATTTTTACTACACAGTGGCGTGTGTAAAGTGGGCCCAGTGCTACAACTTCATACATCTTGCATTTTGGTCACATCGGGTTCTAGTTCGATTTCAGCCAATTAATATAAATCATTTCCCCATGTTTTCAACTTCTAGAGCAAATAATTTCTAAATATATTTTGAAAAGAAAAACCTCTTGTGCAGGCATTACAGTCAATTTTCCGTTTTTTGGTGTCTCCCGAAAATGTTAAAAATGAGGTTGTGTCATGTTACCGTTTTTACTACATGTGAGGTTTTGCTTTTAAAGGTCAAATGCACATATGAGGTTTTTCCCGCCCAGCGACGTTGTGGTATAAATTTCGTGCAAAACTCATTCAGGAAAGTGGTTTTCATAGGGGTTCATGGACCCCTTTGGGCACTAACGAGATAAAAAAAAACCTTGGTAACTTAAAGCCACTATCAACGATTTCTTCAAAATGTAAAAAAATCGCGCCCCTATTTCAAAGTCCATTTTCGCGCTGTTGTATTGGAAATGGTTGTAATAAAACCCCCTGTAAGTGACTAAGTTTAACGCGCCCTATTTGCCAAGATATGGCGATTTTTCGGTAGACGTTACGCGTTTCATATAGAAGTCCCATTGATGCAAATGAGGTATTACAATTGATTCCGTCATGCGCTGTATGACGTTGTGCAGTAGTGCTTGACGGAAAGAATGGCAATACCTCATTTGCATCAATGGGACTTCTATATGAAACGTCTACCGATTTTTCTGCATTGTTTGCTAATGAAGTTTTATTAGCCAACAAAACAGTCGTAAATGGCATCTACAAGAAAACTTTAAAATGCTTTAGTGTCCGTTTATTTTATAAAGAACGGTAATATAAGGTGTTGATATGACCTAGCACTAGCAATTTAGAGACAAAATGTGCATTTTGAATTTGGAAACAATAGTGGCTTTAAGTGTTAAATAATAATCTACAACATATAAAGAGGAATGTTTTAAGTGGGTCATGAACCACAACGTTAAATGCAGGTTACTGAATTCAGACACGTTGGTTCATTACAATAATGTTATTGAGGGCTTGCCACAAGGAATATTTGTCATATTCACAATAAATAGAGAAAGAGTTTCGGGAATTGTATTGCAAAATGAACATTAAAGGAGAATAATTACGCCCAGTTTTATGGGGACAATTATGTAATTGCCCGATAGAACGTCTTAAAATAAAATGCCTGTAACTATCATGTTTTAATGGTACATGAAAAATTACGAGAGTGAACCTCTTCTGAATCCAGATTCATAAAGTCCTCAGAGGGTAATGAGTCAATCCCACAATGCATCAGTTTTTGGAAATTGCACCTCAAGAAGGTCATGTGATCCCACCAAAATCCTACATTTTACATTTTTACAAAAAAAAAATCATTGGGCTAACACAAAGCATTAAGTGTTTATTTAGCATGATCATGACGTATTATAGTTCTTCAGTTTCTTGAACACTCTTTTCACTAAGCATTAACATGTGTTTTGCCCAGTACAATATATAGGCACATTGGCAATTCATCATGGGAATGATTCAAAACACACTTGTTAAGGTTATCATGTTGAAGTAGTTCTTGAGCAGAAAGGTATTCGAGTAATAAGCGTTATCTGTAGAAAAATGCAATTTTGGCGTTTTTGTCGTAAGCAGTCGTCAACAGGAAATTAACGTTTTCTGAGTCTGATTAATGCAGTTAAAGCTCAAATTTTTGATAAATAGTATGTTTTCATTTATATAGATATTATGTGTGCATAAGTATACAGTTTAAGATATGATTTTCCCCATTATGGGATGTGATGACAGACAAAAGGACAAATATCTGGTCTGTTTACTTGTCCGTTCAAGTATCCGCATATTCCTAACAAATGATCGCGTAAACAGTATATTTCAGCTTGTCTCAAACCTGAAGTATTTTTGAATAACAACGCGGCAGTATACTTTGTAGTGATTAGGGCCATAAACGTCTAACAAATGGGTGTCCAACCTTTTTGATGCAGGGGCCGCATTAGTTGAATCTACGACTACTGCGGGCCGCGAGCAAGTAATGGGGGGCTCAAGTGCCTACGAGAGTCTGGAAGTATATAGGAACCATATCTATACCAATTTTTGGCCGAATGGGACCCATAGCTACACCAGAGAGGCAGATTTTGGGCCAAATTTAACACAAATTGTCCATTTTCCCAAAAAATGTTGACCTTTTTAGCAAATTTGGTTTCAGTTTGGAAAATTTCAGTTTCAGATTGATGACATTGGACAAATTTTCCAACAATGTTTAGAGAAGTTCGGTTTCAGATTGAGGAAATTGAATTAATTCAAATGACATCTGTTTTTTAAATCTATTATTTCAAATATTTATGCCATTGTATTTTTTCTTGGAAGTACCTCGCGGGCCGCATATGAGCTCTTAGCGGGCCGCAAATGGCCCGCGGGCCGCAGGTTGGACACACCTGGTCTAACATGAACGCCTATTCTTACGTCTGTCTATTCAAAATCACTCTCATGTGACGAAGCAAGGGCGTTGATGGAGCCGTAAACAGTTTGTGATGACTGGAGACGTTAAAACAAACACGGATATCGCAAGCCATAAAGACCATAACGTATTGCCGCGCCGCAACGCGGTCTGAGAAAGTACCAGAAGAAAGTAAGAGTTTAACTCTCTGGGTAAGTTCGACTTCAGATGTTCTTCATTTTGTCGCGTGCTTCCCATGCTTTGGCTTTCCTTACGTAAGTCCATGTTAGATGTTGCTATCCAGGAGCCCAAGTATTTTAAGTCTTCTACTATTTACAGATATTGTTCATTACTAGCCTTTGTCTTGTTGGTCAGATAGGGTATACTGCATGAACTTGGTCTTATTGGAGTTCATGTGAATTCCCACAGTTGCAGCTACTATTTCTAATCTTTACAGTAGTTCGTGTACTTGCAAGCATCCAATCAGAACATTTTGCATGCCCTAGATCAAAGTGTGCTTAATAGATGCCTCATTTCGTGTTCTTTTAAATTAAAATAAAGATCCCGAAGTTATCATTTTGAGATATTAAACGAAACGTCTTAAAACATAATAAAATCGCCAAAAAATAACTTGCTAATATCTTGACCTGCTTACCCATTCATTGAGCTGTTTACCCATTCATTTTAATGTAAGCTAATACAATTTTAGTGCACTTTGCACTGTTAAAAAAATGTCCGTAAATTTACGGAAATTTCTGGCAGCAGTATTTCCAGTCATTTTTAGGGTAAATTTACAGAAATTTCTGTCAATTAACGGAACTTTGACAGTAATTTTACAGAATTTTTTTTTTTTTTTTTTTTAAGTCTTCTACTATTTACAGATATTGTTCATTACTAGCCTTTGTCTTGTTGGTCAGATAGGGTATACTGCATGAACTTGGTCTTATTGGAGTTCATGTGAATTCCCACAGTTGCAGCTACTATTTCTAATCTTTACAGTAGTTCGTGTACTTGCAAGCATCCAATCAGAACATTTTGCATGCCCTAGATCAAAGTGTGCTTAATAGATGCCTCATTTCGTGTTCTTTTAAATTAAAATAAAAATCCCGAAGTTATCATTTTGAGATATTAAACGAAACGTCTTAAAACATAATAAAATCGCCACAAAATAACTTGCTACATATCTTGACCTGTTTACCCATTCATTGGGCTGTTTACCCATTCATTTTAATGTAAGCTAATACAATTTTAGTGCACTTTGGTACGATTTCAAGGTCAAATCGTTAAAAAAAATCTGGGTGAGGAAAGATAATGAAATATTATAAGAAAAATTACCGACCTTAAAATTTAAATTTGGATAGATGCATAATGAATTATTCCAATGCTGTAACTAATTATACCCAAATTCGTGATATGTGAGCTGAAAAAAATAAAAACTGCATTTGCTTAAAAAGCTAAGGTTGCCTTTTTTTTACATCGACATATTAACAAAATCTTCCCATTCTATGCAATTTGCTTACTTAAATTGGCCATCAAATTAGAACGGAAGGTCCAAATGAATGCAAAAAAGAAAAGGTTGAAAGCTTATACTTTTATTTTTTTTTTACTTTTTTCTCTTTTATTTTATTTTTGTTAATTTTTATTCATTTTTTTTTTTTGCTGAACTAAGTTTTGAAAGTTGAACGCACCCTTAACATCCAAACTTTTATCATTGCTAATAACACTTGATCGCTAAGTTGAACTGGTTGTCACCCCTGTCAGTTGCATTAAACCTTCATATTTATACGTATTTGCATGTTATTAGAATGAAAAAAAAATGAAATGTAGTATTATATCGCCTTTACATCAAATTCCTCTACATGCGTTTTGCTGCCAGGAGGAAATAATCAGAATCATTTTCGTATTGAAAAGGAAAGAATGGGTTTAATTATGTTAAGTTTTCATTATTTTGGTGATGGAAGGATCTCAAACACTACCTGCAATGTTTCCTACTGATTTTTTTTCTCTATCTCCCTTCTGCCTTTCCCCCTCTTTTAGAATTATTTTCCGCTGAGCCTCAATCTTTTTGTAGCACCAAGATGTGCACAGTGGTCTTATCTGAAGAGAAAGGATATTCCATACTTCTGAATGTTTATGTTAGAAGATTCCAGTCACGCAATTGCTCCAGATAGTCCAAATACATAAAAATCAGAAAATTGTAAACATGATCAGCTAACAATTTGGACGAACATGTTAGAAACTTTCTCATCTGTCAAAGATAAGTATTACACAGTCATAACGTTTAGCACTCGTCTTTTCAAGGGGGGTGATCACTGGTGAACTTTCCTCCGGTGCGTTAAAACTTGGAGGTATCACCTCCACCCGGGTTACGGTATGTCATCAAAGTCGATGGGTAGTGGGTGGTTGCCAATCGAGAATATTTTATGGTACATTTGTGAAAATGTTCTGCCCATTATGGCTGTAAAGCTCTGTTTATGTGAAAGTAGTCGTTTGCCATTTTTAGAGCTGAAGACTGCATGAGGTGTGGGGTTTCTTTTATCACCATATTCAAAGTAATGCACCTGTATTGTCATCAAGTAAGACAAACCCCTTGAGTTTATTTAATATCAGGCGGTTGATAAACTTAAATGGCTTTATATTACGTGAATCAAAAAAAAATTGTACAAGAATTGCAGATGACCTTGACCTTGATAAAGTCACTAATCATAGATTTGTTGTTGTTTTGATAAGGCAAATCTAATATACTTCCAAGTGTTGAAAGAATGAAAGAAATCGACTGAAAAATAAGCCAGATATAAGACATTTGTAAGCGCACCTCTTTTTCCGCCATTTCAATGGGATGTATACAGTTAAGCAAGATATTACGGTATAGTAGATTCAACCCATCGTGTCACCTCTAGTACTTTTCCGAAGGTATGAGCTTTGAATGAGGGGATGTACAGTGTGTGGAAATTAAAATTCCACGCTATTGAAACGGCTTGAAACATGCAGTCCGGTAGCAGAGAAAAATCAATTCTACGCTCAATGAAACCATTCAAGTCTTCTAACTCTCAAAACATTCTGACTAATCGCATTTGCTTCAATGGCATTCAATGTAACAGGTGAGTTGAATTATATTGAATTTTGAGCGTTTGAAGTTTGGATACGAAGGAACAAAAGTCTTTGTACTCTCTATGCAAAGATGATGTTAACATAAAAGGCAAGATTATCTTTGTTCGTTCATGAAACAGGTGAACCGGGCCACATATTCTGCCTCCTCTCCCAACTAATCGACGCTGTCCAAAACTTTTCCTCTGGTGACACGATGGGTTGATTCTACTATAGTGTATACTACGTGAATAAAAAAAAATTGTACAAGAATTGCAGATGACGTTGACCTTGCTAAAGTCACTAATCACAGATTTGTTGTTGTTTTAATAAAGCAAATCTAATATACTTCCAAGTGTGGAAAAAATGAAAGAAATCGACTGAAAAATAAGCCAGATACGACAAATTTTGTAAGCACACCTCTTTTTCCTCCATTCCAATGGGATTTATACAGTTAAGCAAGATATTGCAATAATGTACGATATACGGGGCATAGCATTATGAAAGTATTTACGCAATGCTATCTTGTTTAATTGATCTATGAATAGCCATAATCTCCTTTATTGATCCTCAAAAGGAATAAAATGTTGCAGATTATACAAAATCTCACCCAATTTATCCTGATGTGTAAATGAAAAGGTTTTTTAGCACTACTACTGTAATCCAGAATAGATACAAGCTATGCCAATAAGGGACTAAACTCTTAGCAACATCCTAACAATGGGAAGATCTTAGTTTTTTGCACTGCAACAGGTGAATTGCTATTTGGATTTATCATATCACTTGGCACTTTGGTATAAATAGATTAATTGATTAATCCGTAGTTGAAATATTTAAGAAAATGTAACATTTATTAAGTTGACAAAGCATATTGTACATTCTCACAAACACAAGTTTAATGTGCGTTGAGTGTCCTTACAAAATCCGCCATATCTAGCGTATTTTTCTGTCGATTTCTTTCATTTTTGTCAACACATTAAAGTATATTAGATGTGTTTTATAAAAACAACAACTAATCTATGATATACCGATTGCATTAAGGTCAAGATCATCTTTAATCCTTGCACATTTTTTTTATTCACGTAGTATACGAGTAATGAAGTGAGCGTTCAGTCGCAATTTATATCAACGTAACTGTAATTTATTGTGGAACTGGCATAGTTAGTAATTGTTCACACAAAATCTCACCCAATTAATCCTGATATGTAAATGAAAGGGTTTTCAACACTACTACTGTAATTCAGGTATAGATACAAGCTATGCCAATAAGGGACTGCAATAGCCTAAACAATGGAAAGATTTTGTTTTCTTGCTCTCAACAGGTGAATTGGTGTTTGGATTTGTCATATCTGTTGGCACATTGGTATAAATAGATTCATTGATTTGTCTTACAAACACAAGTTTAATGTGTGTAAATCCCATAGGAATAGAGAAAAAGGTGAGCTTAAAAACATGCCATATCTATCGTATTTTTCAGTCGATTTCTTTCATTTTTTAACACATAAAAGTATATTAGATGTGTTTTATAAAAACAACAAATCTATGATATAGTGATTACATTAAGGTCGAGATCTTTAATTCTTGCACATTTTTTTATTATTATTATTATTCACGTAGTATTTATTCATTTGTAGAAAGAGGCATTTCGTGATCTACAGCCTCGTCCTCCGATCTGCTCTTGAAGAAATTCATAGTTTTGTATTTTCTTTCCGTAAACGGACAAATATAATAACACAATGCCTATGGGGCAGTGTGATACACAACATTTACGCATTACATCAAAACTCACCGTCAGAATCAAATACAAATTTGAAAGTACACTTTCTCAGAGATATCTAGTGAACCATAAACTAAAACATAAGGTGCTATGATCACAAAATGTACCTTTAATATTTTAATTTGATAATGGTTTTCTCTAAAGACATTTCATATTAATAAGTTTCTTATTGACCTGCCCCTGGGTGTACCCCCTCCAATTCTGGAGTTTCGACCAATAGACATTTAGAAATCGCTTAACAGGGGCTTGTTGGAAAACTAGACTAGCAGAACGCTGCTGAAGACCACGGACGATCTGTGAAAAACACATTAACAGACACGATACGTTATTTATTTTATGCATATGAAGCATTTCTGGAGGGACATTCAGCGAGTGATCTTTACCTCATATTTTAGCCTAATTTCTGCAGAGAATAACAACATCAACCTATACTAAATTGCAATTGATTATATATATTAATTTAATTGCCCGGATATAGATATTTAAAAAAAAAAATTCTACTTTCATAACGAAACGATTGTTGTCTAATTCCTTTAGCGTATTTGTTATCTTGGATGTAGGATTTGTGTACATGCAAAAGTAAAGCAAACAATTGAGGGCGCCCCATCCACAGCAAAATCTAAGAATATCATCCCAATGTCACTTAACGTGGATTTTCTAGGTTCGCCTAATAATAATAACGATAATAATAATAATAAGAGGAGGAGGAGGAAGAAGAAGAAGACAAAAAAAGAAGAAAAAAAAGAAGAAGAAAAAGAAGACAAAAAAAGAAGAGGAAGACAAAAAAGAAAAAAAAGAAGAAAAAAGAAGAAGAAAAAAAAAGAAGAAGAAAAAAGAAGAAAAAAGAAGAAGAAAAAAGAAGAAGAAAAAAGAAGAAAAAAGAAGAAAAAAGAAGAAGAAAAAAGAAGAAAAAAGAAGAAAAAAGAAAAAAAAAAGACAAAAAAAGAAGAAAAAAGAAGAAAAAAGAAGAAAAAAGTAAAAAAAGGAACAAAAAGAAAAAAGATGAAGAAGAAGAAAAAAAGAAGGAAAAAAGAAGTAGAAGAAGAAGAAACCACCAAAAACAAAGCTTTTGAAGAACTTTTTTTTAAATTTAATTGAGCATTTTATAAATAATGTTGAAATAAAGGCGACAAATTTTAATTTGGAGAAAAAAAGAAGAAGAAGAAGAAAAAAGAAGAAGAAAAATTCTTTCAGACAGGGGCAAACATATATAATGATCATTACTATATCATCCTTAATACAGATCAGAATAGCAAATAACAATTTAAATTTTAGTTCCAAGACAGATTAGATACGTGTCAATCACGGATCGAATTTGGAATGAATTATATACGTGATTGACACGACAGTCTTTTCCCGTAACTTTGTTTTCGCTACATCTTTAATTCACTGAGGAGGGGAGTATCTTAAGCGAAACTGCGCAAAATCTTTTTTAGGCTACCATTTAATTTGTCAGTGAACAGACAGTTTCCTCCAATTATTGGATTTTTGAAACGTCTATAGAGAATTGGAAGTGGGATATCACAGCTTTGAAAAACACAAAGGAAATGAAATGACTCAGATCTGCAGTGCACTGAAAGCGGGGCTTATGGATTGCATGAGACATTTTGTCTGAATTTGTGTCGTCTTAAAAAATGTGTGGTGTCGTCTAAAAAATCACATAGCAAAAGCGTCCTGGTTACGGCATATATGGCAGTTTATCTCATTATTTACTGTATACTTCCAGATCTGCTCACTATTTTATACAGCTCTTAATGATTTACTTTTTGTGTTAAAATTCGCATAAAAAATGTCATATTCCAATATATTTTTTTAAAGGTACTGTCAGTAATCCACCGAAAAGAGATATTCGAAATTTGCAGCAGTAGCGTAAAAGTGATGGATAAATTCTGACAAACAACACTCTTCGTCAAAGATACGAATCACCATTCGATTACTGACGATAGTAACCCTTACATCCAACAGTCCGGGATCAAATTTATATATAATCCAAATATCTACCACCCAAGACCTCTTGCAAGACCTCGAGAGCACCTAAGCTAGCCCGGTCATCTAAAAACCGAAAATGATCCTATCATGACCGAGTAGTCAACAATAATTTCAGTAACATTCCTGACACTCTTAACAATAACAAAAATCTTCTCAACATCTGTCTATGGCATGCGCGCTCGGTTCGTGAAAATACTTTTTTCTCAAATTAAGACGTCATTTTTATATAGGATAATGTGTACATTTTTTTGGTGATAACCCAAATATTGGATTCATCTGCGAATGGCCGCTAAGCATGTTAAATTTCAAAGAAAAGATATAAATCAGTTGCAAAAAGTGATATCAATTCAAAAAATATTGTGATATATATAGCGAAAGAAATTGGCTTGTCCCTTACACATTTATATTTGCATTTCACAGGTAGTAATTATAAGCAAAAGAAATTGGTGAAAAGCAAGCACACGTAGCAGTTGCGTACTATAAGATTAAGACGAGCTTTCGGACAAGTTATAGTCCTAACCAGAACCAGATATCTACAAAAAATATATATACAAAATAGTGTACATAATAGTACAAACATCAAGTTTTAACAATATTACGTCATAGTCATTTATGCATCATAAATGAGAGTTTATAGATGTGGTATCTGAAAAGTCTCCAATATCAAGGGGTTTTTTTTTAAATTTTTTTTTTTTGGAAATAATGGGTGTCAAGTAAGCATACATATGGTATTGGTCGCAAAATAAGGGAAACATCAAAATTGGTCAGTAATTTGTTACAGTAGTCTAATAAGTAACATAAGTACCATTGGGGGGCATTTTACACAGTAAAGTATGAGGCCACCACCACCCCTATCTTCCGACTTTGACGGGAACCCCTGCCCTCACGGAAGTGGTACTCAATTGTTTTCGCAAAAAACCACAAAGTATGAGTTTACACTTACACAAAAGCATGATAAAATATTCGTTTGATTCGGTGACACCAATTTACATTTTAAGTACCTACTGTGAAAACATCCAGATTGTTACACTAATGCATGAGATCTAATTTGTATTCGATCTTCACACTCGGTGTATTACAAAGAACCCAGAATAAAAATATTAGCACTCTGTATCAGATTTATACCGTGAACATTCTACTAATGAAATTACACACCATTTACCATTCTTAGCACTAGCGTTCCCCGTTAAAGACACCATAGTGATTTATCCGAAAGAGTCAAAAATTTGGAAATTTTGCTTACAGGAATAGCTTCTTAAAATGAAGGATAAAGTGTGTTTTAGTAAGTTATTTTTTTCCAACTGAGATTTGACAAGCAAATAGAAGAAATTGCATAGTGTTCAAGATACGATAACTCCATTCAATTACGTGTTGGTAGAAGTAAGTGTCCGTACGACAGTAATTACTAAAATTGTTCTGGTCTATTACTTGCAGGGTATTTAGGATACACTGTACTTGTACATAATGCAAAACATTGTGTTTTTGAGAAATTTTTGATTTCCTAATTAAGCAAATCACCTGTAGTTGCCTTTATGGCTTAATAACGTCACATCTCGAAATATTAAAATTTGATTTATTATTATAGTATTATATTACAGCAGCCCCATTTTAGAAGGTTTTCAATAACAAAAATCATTACATTACTCGCTGCCTGCCAAACTATTTGTCACGATTTAGAACAGTCACCTTTGGCTTACCAACTTTATTCGGCGTCTTGGCGGATTTTAATTTGCGTGGAATCAGTTTTGGAAAATAAATTGAAGTTAATCCATGTGAAAATAAGATGTTTGACAGTAGTGTCATTAAATCCTTAACTGGATACAGTTTCCCCTGGGGAGGTCCATACCTGGTTAATTTCCCTTGGTCATTGCTTTAAAATAGAGTATATACGAAAAAAGCCTGTGTTATGGGAGTTGACATCGGCGGCTGAATACAATCCCAGTAAGTGACATTTTAGTCGGAATTTGAGGTTGTGGTGAGTTTTAAAAGAGCAGGTAATTTTCGCGCATAATTTAAATTATGTTGTGCAAAGATATTAACGTTAAAGAAGTTTAATTAAAAAAAGAAGGTACGCTCAAGCGCTTTTATCGCTTAATGCAAGACAAACGTAAGTGCTGCATAGACAGCTGTCTCAAAAATGGTTACAATAAGAAAAAATGGTTTTTAAATATGTAAATGTCCCCCCCCAAAAATGTAATCCTTACTTGGCATTCAGGCTTTCAAATGGTGTTTGTTTCATCTATTTGCTTTTACTGAATCCAGAGATAGAATCAATTTAGTGCCGATTACATCCAAATGATTTTGTTGCAACTTTTATGCATGTGCAGAGTTGTTTCGCTCAATTATGCAATTAAGGTCTTGAAGCTCACCAACCCCGACTTGCAACGTGAACAAAAGAAACAAAAAAAGATTAAAGTAAACAAAGGAAGTTTAGTTTTATCGACACAAGTTTTAATAGTCAACATAATCAGATCAATGATAAATATCTTCTTTTCATTAATAACAAAAAAATACAGGGTGACCCAATAAAAAACTTTACCCAAAATGAAAGTGATATTTTTCCATTTTTATTTTATCATAAAGTATGGGTAATTGAGCATGTTGCCTAAAAAATTGTACATTTGTTTGAGTGGTTCTCAAGATATGGTCCACTGAACAATAAGTCAGCAAAACAGACTTGTCCACGGAGCATCAGTTTTCTTAGGCATGGGAATCCCCAAAGCCCAAATATCGTCGTTTTAACTGTCAGCCGGGACTCGAAACGTGCAAATAACTGCTAAAACAACGCGTTTTGACTGTTGTGAGTCCCAGCTGCCAGTCAAAACGACGTTATTTTACTGAACATTTTTAACAGTGTAATGAACGAAGTTTTTAAATAATACCACATATGGTAGATATATGATACTTTATAAATTCAAAATGGCGGACACAACCATTTTTTTTTGTTTTTTTTTTACTCACCATGTACCAATACGTGACAGAATACGCAAGACGACTTGATCTTTTGCAATTCCACATGAATGAAATGAGGTCGTATTTTCCTAGTGGATACATGATGTAAACTATAGCTCTGTTGCTTTAGCCTGACACTAATTTAATTTTACGCTGACTTGTCTCATTTCCCGCTAAAAATATTGTGTGGTTTCATTTCATATTAGTAGTCGCTCGACGCTCTGAAGATAGAGAGTGATTTTGACCGTCCTGGATTTATGTTTTGGTTCACTAGTATTCGTTCCCGGGTTACTTTTCAATAGATAGCATGTGTCGCCCATCGGGAATTGGTAAAGCACAGGGTGATCCTAGTTCTGCTAAGCATAACTCCACATTATGTCTTTAACATGTTGTCATTAACGGATGTGGAGTTATGCAAAACTACATGGAATACCTTTCCCCTGTTACCTACCTCAACTTTGTCGATCTCCAAATCCCACTAAATGTACGATATATCCCTGTTTTCACTATCAAACACAACTTGAGATCTTATATAATGCGATGACATAATGTGAAAAAAACTTAAAAGAATTAGAAATTAAAAATTTTGAAGAAAATTGCGACTACAATCACTTCTGCATGAGAAAGGTTGTTTCTCTGGAAAATGATGGATTTCTACTGTTTTAGACAGATTTTTGAGGATTAACTATTTCAAAAGGTAATTTAGTATCTAAGGAACATATATCAACTCGATTCTGAATTGCTTTTGGTATTTTGTTCATCTGCAGTCTGCAAAGTTGGCTCTTTGAAATGGCCTGCTCATGCTGGTAACAGGGGAAAGGTATTCCATGTGTGTTTGCATAACTCCACATCCATTAATGACAACATGTTAAAGACATAATGTGGAGTTATGCTTAGCAGAAGTAAGGGTGATCCCAAAGTGATGCTAATGAGATGACAACACGCCTAGTACGACAAATGAATATCGCAGACACTTGATTTTGGTAATAAATGGATAGCTATGGTCTTTCTCTTTCCACAGTGAGGAAAATTAAATTTTGTAGCCAAAAAGTTAGGATATCTTATTTTCATATGGTTTTGGGCCTTACATGAAGGTTAATTATTTTTTACATACACAGAGTGTTTTAGTTCCATAATGATGCTTCTGAGTCCGTGAAATTGCAAAATATAAATTTTCCACCAAATAGCCAATATTTTTATAATTTCCCTGACTTATGACGTCACAATGGTAATTTGTGTACTTAGTTTGATACAATAGAAAGAACTATTGGCTCTTTATAAAAATCAGATGTTCAACAAAGAAAGTCGAAGTGGGTAGTAACCTCCCATCTTCGCGTGTGTTGTTGCAAAAAAATGGCTCAGGTAGATGAGATTGTTTAAATTATATTGATTTACATGGGCAGGGACCATAAATAGCGAGGATAAGATGGCGTTACATTCGTTTTACTAAAGGTCCCCATCCTATTTAATTACGGAGGTAGATTAATTTTTTTTTTTCTTTTTTTATGCAGTGTGCAAGTATCAAACGCTTTCTGCAGGTCAAGAACTACTGATCCTACAAAATGGCCTGCATCTATGTTGTTATAAATGTAGTCAGATACCCCAAAAAGATAGTAAGTGTTCAATGTTTGGGTTAAATCCAGATTGTTTATTTGATAATACATTCTGTTAAGGTAGTGATGAAATGGACATGATTAATCTTTCACTACAGATATGAGGGTAGTTGCACTCAAAAATGATCAGTAATTGTAAATCAAAATAATCAAACGTAAATACTGAATTCAATGATTTGTTTTTATAGAACTCAAAATGTGTAAAGAATTAAGGCTTAAAATTATCGGAAAACATATTTCATTCGAGAAATGTTAAAGGGGGATTACCTGATTTCAGTATATACAGTTTTCATCTTGATGTAATGGTATTCACACACACAAAACAAATCCGTAATGTTTTGCGCCAATATTTCTATCAATTTTATTAAATGTGAGAGCTAAAACGTGATTTTGTAAGTCCAATAGAGTACTGTGTAAAATATTGGTCGACCAAAATGGGGCATATTTTCGCTATAGTAGATTTCAAAATAAGTGAGACCTCATTTAAAAAAAATTAGGTGTGTCCATTCACCGTGAGAGGTAAGAGGAATTATTTTAATTGCCACAGATAAAAAGTTTATGGTACTCATAAAATGTATAGTAATGTATCTGTTAAATAATGTATGACATACATAAAATAAAAAAGTATCTTTTTCACATCTACGATAGCTGGAAGTATCAGCGTCGAAAACACAGCAATAATATCATTAAACGTTGTTATTGAACATATAAATTAACTTTTACACTGCAAAATATCATTTCCTTATCACAACATTTGAGAAATTTAATGCCATTCTTTGATCAATGCACCACATAACCCAACTAAGTTTTATTTGGCCACACAAAACATAGCCAAACCCTTTGTAGTAAGAGATATTAGAGCAAGCGATTGTCACCCGGCCAACAATGGCATTAGTCCTTCAATCATTAGGGAGGCATGTGTTAAGAATGAATGCATCAGTTTCCAATCAGTCGATTTTGTACAGTTAAGCTTAAGTTTGTACCATGGAAACTTGGACGTATCCAGAAACTCTATGTAGCCTCTAAACGCGATTTTAGCTTCTTAAAATCGACCCCGTATTTAGAATTGCGTTTTAGCAAAACGCGTTTTAAATAGTTTTAATTATTTGCTTGCTTAAACAGAAGCTTTTTTTAAACACGGTTAAACATCGTGTATTATTCTAAAGCGCTAATGCGGAGTGTATAAAAGGCCCTATGGTGTTTTAATCGGTTTGAGGAGCACACAGTGTTATCAGGCCTTCCGTAGCGTTTAAGGTGCTACACGAATGGACGAGAATAATTTGCACCATTGCGTTGTTCATACTGGAACAGTGCAATGGGCCGTGCACGTGACGGAAACACACACTAAACCACTTCTTAAACTAGCCTTTACCTAGTTTAAATTTCAAGCCATTTTGGACGAATGTTAAAATTACGTTGACTTTAAATCCTTTATGGAATGGGTTGCTTAGCGATACGTTTACTCTCACATATAACGTTCGCTTGAGCTTATAAAAATCGCCGCCTAAAACCACCTTTTTGGGAATACGGGCCAATATGTTTGTAATGGCACAAAAGCCTAGTCTCCGCTTGGCAGGGGATTGAACCCCACATTAATATACACCTATCGAAAATGCATGGAATCTCACTTAATTTGAAATCGACTTAATAAACATCCACACAACATTTTTAGCTTAGGTAGGATCATCGGAATTTAATAATGGTCTTACAGAAAACATTACCATACTCTCAAATCCCCATAATCATTACTCCAAACATTCTGACTATGCCGTAAGGATTTGAAATTTGCTTCCACGTATTTTGCCAGTTTTCAAGACAGTACTGGACAAGAATTGTGCTTTTAGGATTTTATTATCTTTTTATAAATTCCTATTTTTTACTTAAATATGCCAGCCTATTTGAAAACGTGAACTTCAGTTAATCTTAGAAATACTCAACCAACAAAGGTGTTTGTTGCGGACCACCTGTTCTCCGTTTAATGACACACAGAAAAATTAAGAAATTGTATGGATGTTTGATTCTCCAACCATTAAAAATAAACACCACTCTTATAACTCATCAATTCTAGAAAAAAAAATAAATTGTTCAGTTTTCAAGAAAATTGCCCCCATTTGAGTCAATTCTAAATTGGAAAATGCATTTAAGTGATTATTTCAAAAAAAGCGTTTTGAAAAAAAAGGCATAGCATCATCCACCTTAAGATGACACAGGCAGGGTTAAAATGGGAGGGGCAAATAGTGATTTCTAAGATACCAAAACGTGACCCACCTTCCGAAAAACAATCTGGGATTTGGTAGGAGGGGCTGTGTGATTCACGCCTTTAGGATAAAAGTACATAGTTGCAATTCAATTTAATAAGACGAAATGTTTAATTCCAAAATGGGCATTCTTTCCACTAGACTTATTCCGTGAACATGCTTATGTGAAGCAAATATTTAAAACATTAAGCTATTGAGACCTTCTGGAAGGATTTCAACAGATTGTGTAATGGACATGCAATTTCAAGAGATCACCATGGCTCTCTGATGAGGCAGTCGAGCGGGAGTTTCCGTAACCTGGCCGATCTGACACACTGGTGTTCTGACACACCGATGAATTCGGAAACCTTCACGGAAATAAGCACAGGTTTATTCCGTTCGAGATGGTAAGATAATGGCCTTTCGTGAGTGATGAGCATTATTTTTGGCCTTTAAAACAAATAAAAAATTTTTTTTATTTTTTTTATTTTTTTTATTTTTTTTCAAAAATGTAACAAAATTACTCCTTTTAGAAGTGTTGCTGATAATGGTAATTGATTTTATAATCCACGATATTTGTAAGTAAGCCAACCAAAGCGCACTTTGTAAAACCAGGAAGGACACAAACAGGCAGTAATATTATTATCTTATTTAACTTAAAAATGTGTAATTTAGACATACGTTCCAAAAAACCTCTAATTTGTTAATTTAATCCGCAATACAGTAATCCTGAAAGAATATAAGGTTATATAATTAAATGTCTCAGATTCCCTGTATGTAGCGTCCCAGGTTGGATTCCCAGTTAGGTAGCGCTTAGAGTAGGCCTATTTCCCCACATATCTACCACATTAATTCAGGCAACTTGTTCAAGTAATTGGGGCAAATTGATCATTTCTTTGTTGTACTTTAATGGTGTGATTTGAGTACATGTAGAAGCGTATTTTAGAAGTTACTGATTAAAAATTTGAGGTATCTCAAATACATGATTAGTGAAACCTTAAAAAATACCCATTTAAGTTAATCAATAAAATTAAATGTAACCGGTTACACTTAATTTATTGAGTAGATGTAGGGAATCTTTTTGAGTGTTTTTAAAATAATATTATAGAGGCCAACCTTTTTTATTAAACCAGTTGTTGTTTGTTACTTAAGTTTCCATTAAATGAAAATACACGTATTTTTTAAACTTGGATGCAGTAAGTACTGACAGCACCAATTTTAGAGTATTTTAAAAATATATTCTGTAATTCTGAGAATGGAAATAGGGGTAGTTGAAAAGATATTTTGTATCAGCAGATTGTTTATGCAAATATAAATTAATATATAACCATTTTGTGCAGAGGCCATCCCCGGTTTCCTTATTTGTATACTTTAATTTTATTTGTGCTGTTTTCCGATTTGTAGGCATTTCCTGATGAAGGGCTGTTAAGCCGAAAGCTTCTTTAAAAACTGAAAAAAAAAAAAATGCAAAAATCGACGCTTTATTGTACATATATGTATATCGTAAGACAAATTTCAGGATAATTATAAATTTAGTATGTTTTATTTTCAGTTTACAACTGTTTGGACGTGGCTCTGTAAATTGAAACCTTCTCTCGCCGTTATACCCTATTTCTATTTCATTCTCTTACTTCCTTACTCGCGCCCTTTGCTCGGTCCCATACCTATGTTTTCTTTCTCACTCAATTCTTTCTCACTCTCCCGCTCTCTCTCATTGTGTAAATAATAGTACTCCCTTACTCTCTCCAATTTGTGATGTGAATCACAGTAACATAACACGATCTTCTTCATTTGCAAATAACAGTAGCATACAATCTCTCATTGTGTAAAAAACAGTAGCAGAGTTTATATGGATTCTGATTTCAGACAAGCATAATGTCAAGAATCAGAAACTTCTAATCACTTTTCCTACAAAGGAAAACCAGAACCGTTACGTAGTCTGCTCATACAACATGCTCCTGTGCCTAAAACATGGAAAATAAATGTACGGTTTGAAAATGCTGCACGAATTCCAAATGTATTTAGAATTATGATATCAATGGGTATAAATAATATATTCTAGTTATTATATTGACACCTTTCCCTATTTTCCATAATGTACTTTTCCCCAGAGAGTGTCACCCTTATTATTCCTGTGCACTCATTAGCAAATAGCACAATGAAAGTGACTATCGGGCATATGCATACATAGCATTATGAGGTTGGAATTGGGTCGAATGGCAGATTAAGCTTTAATTCCCACTCTAAAATTCGAAGAAGTATTAAGGTATTGGATTTTTTAAACCGTCCTTCAACTGACCATGACTTCAGTAAGTGGCACCATTTCAAGGAATTACGTTTACATGGTACCACACCGAGAACATTCGAATACAAACGAAATTATGACAGTATTTTTTTAAAAGAACTTGTATCTTTTCACTTTTGACCTTATATGTGTGAGAGCGTGGTCTAGTGGTTAGGGTTTGGCTTTCTATGGATCCGCAAAATATACCAAATCAAAAATCCGGGTCGAATCCGGGGGTCACTGCTGGGATTCAACTCGGGGGCTCCCAATCTGGATATTATGTTTCAATCTGTTATTACGACTAGGATTAAATAAAGAATTACCGCTCTCCTCTGGGTCACTTGGACATGGCAAGATGAATCATGAAAGAAGAATCCACGTCGTTTCGGAGGGGAAGTGAAGCCGTCGGTCCCGTGCGAGGACGTTCTATATAGATAGAGAGGCAAAACGTTACGTAATCTCTTAGAACTTCACCGTCTCGCTTGTTTTGCCCGACCACAAAGAAAACATACAGTACCAACAATAGAAAGCCAAGGGCTGCCTACGCTTCTTCAACATACTGTGGGTGCCGCTTTGCATATACACTCATCGGTTATGATACAAATTACTGTATGTGTTAGAGGTGGCAAGGTGAATATAGTGTACCTGGATCTCTGTGCTCAGATTTATCTTTTTTTACGCATAATGCAATGCGCGCTTAGGTGAAAAGACTGGACAAAAATTTAACCACCCAATAGCTATCAACATCCAGCAACTGATATTTTGGCGGAGTGTTTGTATCGAATTGACATTATGTGTGTATAACAAGCACCCAAACTGATAATTATTCAGTGGCCATATTCAAAATGTCAGCGCCCAGCACGGACGGCGACTGGGTTTGAATGCGTTTCACCCCCTTGGGTCCCGTGTACAGAGAGTCACAACTGTACATGTTACATCGCAGTCAAGTGTCGAATAAGAGTTAGGGTGGTAAACCCCTGACTGTGCCAATCCGTCCAGCTTTTTTTAAAAAAAAACGCGGGCCATGGTAGGAGCGTCTAGGCAAGCCCATAAAGGCCATAACGTATTGCCGCACAAAGCGTTGCGACATTTCGGCAACGCGTTGGCGACATTTCAGCAACGAGTTGCGGTGTCGGCCAATCAAAATCATGAATTTCTGTGGACGTATTCAAAAAATAGGACCCCACCGCGTTGCAAAATATCTAGCAACGCGTTGTGGAAACGAAACGGCGTTGCAAGCCTTCACAAACGCGTTGCGAGATTCCCAACGCGTTGTGGAGCTTACAACGCGTTGTGAAGGGTCCACAAGCCATAAGGTCATAAACGTATTGCCGCAACCCCCGCGTGTGAGAAAAGTGTAGCAACGCGTTGCACATTTAAAATAAAAATCATGAATTTCTGTACGATTTACAAAAATTATAGATCACAAACGCGTTGCGGCAATACGTTAGACCCTTAGGCTTTCACAACGCGTTGCAAGCCATCACAACGCGTTGCGAGATCACAACGCGTTGCAAACTTCCCAACGCGTTGTGGAAGGCAAATAAGGGTCATAACGTTATTGCCGCAAACGCGTTGTGAAGGTTTGCAACACGTGTGGAAGGTCGCAAAAGCGTTGTGAGATGAATTTTTGAAATCGTCACAGAAATTCATGATTTGATTGGCCGACACTGCAACGCGTTGCTGGAAAGGTCAACGCGTTGCCGAAATGGCGAACGCGTGTGACTTTCTCACAACGCATTGCCCGGCAATACGTTATGTTCCCTTAGGCTTGTTAACTTAGCAACGCGTTGCGAAGCTTTGCAAGCGTTGTGAAGCTCGCAAACGCGTTGTGAAGGTTTGCAACGCGTTGCAAAGTATCTAGCAAAACGCGTGTTGGAGTATAATTTTTTGGAAATACGTCACGGAAAATTAATTGATTTTGATTGTGCCGACACGCAACGCGTTGCTGAAAATGTCACAACGCGTTGCCGAAATATCGCAAAGCGCGTTGCTGTACTTCTCGCAACGCGTTGCAGCAATACGTTATGGCCCTTTTATGGCTGCCATAAGCGTTCCGTATCATAGATACACGCCGGGGGGGCCCCGATCAGCTTACACAGTGAACAATCCCGACACCCACCACAAGCCATTACGATGACTTGTGGACACGAGACGAAGAACGACGAACGACCGAACCTTATATATTGGAAGGAGAATGCGCAAGCTGTTGTTGAAATGGTAAGCCAGTCAGTCAATCGTATCTGGAAATAACGAAAGGTACATATGTGAAGGAACATTTTAACCTTAGTCAGGCAGGATACATACCATGTTGTGACCTTCTTCTTATATTACTATATATGTTTTTCAACCGTTTCTAGGACCATTTTTTCTGCTGAACCTGAATATGATGTGTCCCATTTAGCATTTTCGAAGAAACGCAAAAAATCCAAAAATGGCTACCAAAACGCTAAACTACTCAAAAGTTATTGTTTTCAAGTAAACCAACACTGTGTCCAATTTAAAAATGAATTATTAACCCATTAATTAAATCTTCTCTTAAACCTTAGTTCAATATAGGTTAGTAATATCGAGACAATTTTGGAATAAATTATTGACTTCAAAATCTGTCGAGGTTAGTTGATTAACCTCGCTGTAAATAGTGTAATTTCCAATAACGGTCATTTAGATTTAAATTTTCGTGACCCGGCCTAGCCTTTAGTCAGTCAAGTCGATCTGTAATATTGAAATACACGCTAAGAAAGTGCAACTGTCAAAACGCTTGAGGGTGTTTGACGCTACTCTAACACGTAATACACTAGCGCGGCTCTAAATAGCACATGGGCAGGCCAGATTTTTTTGCTAACATAATTCCGTTTGTTCAAGAAACCAATCTACATGTATATTAAGTGCCTAATAATTATACTGTAGCGTATATTGAATGATAATAATAATAATAATAATAATCAAGGTTTATTTTAATCTCAAATCGTGGCCTGTAGGCCAAATTGCTAGAGACTTTACAACTTAATAATTACTAGACAGAAACAATGCAACTTGGAGGCAGCAGCTTAAACAGCGCCATATTGCAACATTCAAACACACTACACGAAACACACACCGGATGGGTAGTGCAAGCTTTCATGGTTCATTTGCCCATTTCAAATGAACCATGGAGAAAGTGGCATTCAGGTTTTAATCAATATCTGTTATACAAATCAAATCCCAAATGGAGTTCCCGAATTAAATCCAGCAAGTAGTCCCACTGAGATTCGATCCGAGGACCCTTTGCTCCAAAGGTAAGCTTGCTAACCACTAGACCACGCCACTTCCCCAATGATGTTATTGTTAGTACGGATCATCCTTTAATCTGGTTCGAATCATAAAAAAACTACCAAATACATCCTAGGAGAGAAATTCACTTTTACCAATCCAAATTATTAATGTTTCCTAGGAGATATCTATCCCATCAGATTTAATCTTTTAGAAATTAGATCTATAAGGGGCGCTGTCATTGGCTGGATTTTTTCCTAGGAGACCCTCAAATTTGATTTTGCTAGTTTTACGATACGACAGACGATACATTTTTGAGACTCATATTTCTTGTTTTACATACCTCTTTAATAAACATTTCATGAAAAAAAAATAAACGGTTTCTGAAATAGGTCCCTAGTGTGTAATGATTTAGCATGAAAAATGGAACAACTTGGAACATCTCATGTGCATACAATTATGATTTGTTGTGAAAAATTGATTCCCCATCCGACCCCACCTTCCACAACATCAAACCTGAGATATTTGGTACCATTAGATACTTTGTATTTTTTCATCTATAAAATATTCTGACTGACTTTTTTTCCCAATATGATGTTACAGGCTAAAGATAGTTTGTACAATACCGTATGGGCTATTGTAATGCACACGATTAATCCTCACATTAATATGATAATTATGATCTTTATGTTATGTTGGATTCAAATGAAATTTTAGAATTAATGTTGTGATCGGGTGGGCCACTTTTAAGTAATTTTCAAATTTTCGCTCGTCTTTTGAATTTCATTTAGAGTTATTTTCTGTTTAACTATATTGCAAAAACGCGTTGTTTAAAAGCTTAAACAGTTGTTTAAAAGTTTAAACAACCTATTTAACTGGTGAACTGAACAACAGTTGTTAAGTTCACCCGTTAAACATCTTGATTAAATTTTAAACAACGTTTTAAACTTCTAAATAGCGTTTTCTCTGTGTACGTAGTTTTTGATTTGAGACCATATCAGTTTCATCACATATCTGGATGGTATGATGGAATACGAATTATATTATGTCTCCGTTTGTGAAAAACGTGCCAAATAATACGTGTTTGATAAAACAATAATAAACACAGACATGCCATACAAAATTAGGTCTTGTGCCTGCCACCTCGAAAAA
This sequence comes from Ophioderma brevispina, assembly GCA_023653785.1. Classification (NCBI taxonomy): domain Eukaryota; kingdom Metazoa; phylum Echinodermata; class Ophiuroidea; order Amphilepidida; family Ophiodermatidae; genus Ophioderma; species Ophioderma brevispina. Next base: position 129,728 of record JAMKCH010051157.1, read on the forward strand.
GCTTCATCAGCTCTACAAAATCAGTATCCTGTTTACTCAAACGGTGTAAAGATTGGAACCCGCCCAAGGGCGGATTGAATCGCCCACGGATGACTGAAACGGGTGCACATATCAGCAAAACAGATCGTGGCGTTGTCTTCCATTATGTTTCTTTAGTTTGCGATAAAATTTCAATATGTTGCATTCTCTGTTGTAATGTGAGGTGCTTTTAGTACCATTTTTAGATGGAAGGCGGGCGTGATCATTGACGTATTCGACAAGGATACTTTGAATTGAGATACGGTGTGTTGTGACTGTGTTGTGTGTAACTCTATTAGGGTGATTGATTTGGGGCTATGCGGTTTTACAAGTGACGTTAATGAAGTCATTAATATGTGAACCGTTGGCTTATTGTATTTTAAGAAACGAAACAGGATCACTGTACCCGCTTTATTCTTTCACGCATTAATATGTATGGTTCCCTGTTGTGTATTATTGACGTCATTGTCGGCCATGTGAAAGCGGCCCCAAAACAACTCAAGCCGGAGGTAGAATACCAATAAATTAAAAACTATGTTTTACAAAGGAATTTTAACTTTCGTATAATGAAGGGGTTACCACCCCCCCATGCTAACCGTTGTCTGATGATAAATGATTTATATCGTCAATTGACATATGTCTTTTTTCACGCAATACAAATACCGGGATACAAGTACCAACACACTACACTCGACAGAGGAGGAATATACAAGTAGTGATTTCTTGTTCCAATGTATAGCTATTGTCCTCCTCGGTCCATTGGTATTGCAGGTCACAATTACCGGTTCACATCGGCCATCTATATCTTGAATGTATTGGTGAAAATAACGGTGTAATACCTAACTTATATTGTATGCAAGGACCCGCTCAAAACTGTCTGATTATTTATGATAATCTGATATTCATGTTACGTACATGACCATTTATGTCATAAAATACATAGGAATAGGAATTATGAACAATTCAAGTTAGAGTGAGACGGTGGGGTACACCGTTAAATATTATTGAAAATTTTGAGCATTTTACTGAAACCAGCATTTCTTCATCCAAAACATGAATTTTGTGAGTTCTACAGAGATTGTGAATGTGAAAAAGACACTGATCAACGCTCTAATGGCCTATCCACAATAACTTTTTTCATTGCATGTACTGTAAAATTAGTTGTAAAAATTGTGACATCAAACTCTAAATTATACCGCGAATTTGAATGTAAACAGTATAAGTTGCATTTTACTGTAATGTGTTGGCAGATTAGTGCCCCTCGGCCACAAGTTTAAAATGACAGTTTGGGCCTACAATCAGCAATGTTAGGCCAAAAATCACAAATTTTGGCAAAACAATCAGCCTAAACTTGGTTTAAAATCTTATTTTTTGTAAAGATTTTGCTAGTAGTCTTAGTACATTTCCGATGAAAATCACGTTCTTGTGAGTATATGTCATATACGTTTTAAAACACCTTTTAATAAAAAACCTTTTAATCCGTAATATTTGACCCCTCGGTAATTTACCGGTCCATATCTCAAGGATCCAAAGTTGCATCAGCAAGATTTGAAATCAGTCGTGAATGTTGCTAGACAACCATCAAAACACATTTTAGTGCAGGCCTCTTTTTGCAAGGTATATGCAAAGTGCTGAGCTATAGACCCAGGTCAAAACATCATCGCTTACCCCTCACTCAGAAAAGGTTTGCCACCTTTGGTAGTTAGTATGGACCCTCTATGTCAACGCTAGGTAGAGAGTACTCTCAAATTGTGGTGTCACTTTTTCAATAGGGGCCAATTTAAGTTTACACAGGGTCAAACTTTTAAAATGCCCTAATCATGTTGAAATGCCATATTGTCCATCTATGAATAAGGATTCCAAAAATGTATAGTTTGTACCACCTACGATCATTGGTTTTGGAGTTATAGGGTAAAAATGGCTAAATGGTAAAAAAAAGGTCTATCTCAATTTTTATAGGGGTCAACATTAAAGTAAATCTGATTAGATTTTAAAAACTTCAGATCTCCATTCTTGATAATAAGTAACTTTGCATCTTTGTTCAAAAATAATGAATTACCTTGTTTAATCCAAACAAATCAGAAACCATGTGAATTCATAATTCCGCGTATTTTTATGACCCCGTAATTATAACACCAGCGGAAAACGGTTTGTTTTAATTTTAAGTATTTTAAAACCAATGGGAAATTGTTTTGTTTAAAACCTTAATCTGAAGAGGGGACCATTTAGTGGCAGAATAGAGAATACATTTTTGGAATATTTGGTTTTAATAGATTCATGTTGACCATAAGTGGCGTAACCAGACCTTTGCAAATGGGTGGCAGAAGGGGTGCCGAGGTATTTTCTGAGGGAACGAATTTGGGTCATTCTCCATAGACACTGTACAGAAGATCAGTTCATTTTTTTGGGGTGCTTGCGGGGGGGCTTAATTTTATACACTCAGAGCATTCGAGCCAGTGGCGGCGCCCCCCCCCCCCCCTCCCCCGGACGAAAGTAAAATGACAGATTTTTGGCAAAAAAACAAAATTGGCGATTTTGGGCCAAGATTGGTTTTTCTCCAAAGTGTTGATATTTTGGCAGCAGAATTTCACTTTTGCCCCCACCCCCTGAAAAAGAGGTCTGGCGCCGCCACTGATTTGAGCGCTATAATGTTTTTTTAGTCAGTGAAATTTCGAAATATTAATTTTTCCACCATCTATCCAGTATTTTCATACTTTACTTAACTTATGACGTCAAAGTGACGTCATAATTAGCATGTTGGTACTTATTTTGGTACCAATGGGAAGAACAAATATAAGCTATCCCCTTTGGGGAATCGGGAGTTCAGTAACGAAAATCACAAGGGGTTGCATATCCTCCCCTTCGTGAGTTGTGTTACAAAGAAAGGGCTCAGTTATATGAAGGTTAAAGTTACAACAGGTCCACAAACTAGACTAAAACCACTGAATGGCTTTAGCCACATATTAAGGCCCCTCTATACTTTGTGGTTGATTTTTGTGCAATAAATAACATATATCTGTATTAATTCAAGGTTACAGGCTCTTGAGAAGGAAATGAAGAAATTCCATATTTTATTGAAAATTTGGAACGGATGTGGCAGAGCTTTGAAACGTGCTCTGTCGCGTTTACAACTCCCCTCGATACAACAAGACACAACCCCCTTTATTTGAAGGATAAAATATCGTCGCTGGAGGGAAAACCTCAGGTGCTCTGACATTTAAGAGCAAAACCTCCACATCTAGTAAAAAAGGTTTGGACTCTTGAGAGGCCGATGTGACACAAAAGGACACAATGAGATTAGTCCCTGGAGACAATTTTACATATGTGTTTGCATTGACCTCTGGAGTTACATATGAGGTTTTCTCGCCAGCGATGATATATGGGATTTAAGAAAATGCTGTTGTGGTTGAAAATAATTGGTGGCAGGGGTGGTTTTTAGTCCGGAAAATGGATTTTGGGCTGCACATTAAGTGAAATTATTGTTTTTTAAGTAAAATTTTTTTTATTTTTTTTATTTTTTTTATTTTTGTTATTTTGTGGTGACATGTGGTAAAAAGGATGTTTTTTAGGAAAAGTGATTTTGGGAATAAAATTCTAGACTCTTTATTATTTCCAGAACAGAACATATAGGATTGATAAATGTCAGAGAGATGATTAGTATATTGCATCATGATTTACAATATGATTTGTAAATTAATAAATCTTGATTTTTTCTTAAGTTTTTAGCTCAAAAAAGTGATTTTTCGACCCAATAAACACCTCTCCCACCAAAGTTTTTGACCACAACTATCTTTTTTTAATTATTTATTAAGATCGTTGAATAGAAGTGGTTTGCGTTTTGTGTACCGAGGGGAGGGGGTGTCGAAATTTTGAAGGCCAAACCGCTTCCACTATGTCAGCGCCCGCTTGAATGATTAAGTGAATTGATCCTGGATTTCCCCCAAAACCATTACCTTCTCATATAACTGCACTTTGGTCAAGGGAAGAGCTCTTAACGTAGGTTATTAAGGGCATTATACTATAACAACAAGGTCATAATTCAACTGGGATTGGTTTTTCAACGTTAATCCAACACGTACTGAAGCTTTTACAAACGTGATTTCGCATTTGTTATTGCAATTGATAGAGGAAAATTGCCACTTCGAGACGCGATAGAATATCTTAGATTTTTTTTCTTGTGATAAGCTGCTTTCGTTGAAGTAGTACACAGGGCCATTAGGCAATTAAAGAAGGTTAAATATACACACAGGATCTGTGTCTGTCGTATTATCGTTGAAGCCAAGACGTTAACAGTTGAGTGCGATGAGGAGAACGTTCCCCTAGTTTGGATTGCCAGTCAGGGGGTGGGGTCCCTTCACGAAGAATCACGTTATTATTAAATCCTACATTTAAGTTAGCACTTTGCTTTAAACGTTTATTTACCTCCATTCGGGTGTAAATTAGTGTCCCCGCCCCACTCAAAATATGCAGCACACGTTACTGGACATTCAATAAAGACTTCCATTCCAATTCTTGTCCAAACCAGAGCGGTCACCGCCCGTGTTGATTCGTGGTACATGTGGTTGTGTGACCGGTGGTAGTTTGTAGCCCGTTTGGGGATGACCCTTTAATTGGTAAATAAAGGGAATTACTAATTTGGTAAATGATGCAGTGGTCCTTTAAACGATAAATTAAAGGATGATCCTTTAATTTTATAGTGATGGAATGGTCTGGTATTTGGTAAATCGTCCTTTAAATGATAAATTAATGAATATCCCTTTAATCATTTTATCATTTTAATTGGTAAATGATGAAATGGCCCTTTAATTGGTAAATGATGAAATGGCCCTTTAATTGGTAAATGATGAAATGGCCCTTTAATTGGTAAATGATGAAATGGCCCTTTAATTGGTAAATGATGAAATGGTCCTTAAATGTGCAACGAGAGATTTAACATTAACTGGTATATTTTTGAACTGATGTAAAGCTTTGTCTCTAAAATTTCCCTATTTATTAGTGGTATCATATTTTGGTACCATGTTTATGTTAAAATTCTTGGAAGTTTGCAAACGTCTCATTCTTTAGTTTGCGTAGTGATGTATCATCCGGGTATTTCTCAATGGGATGTCTTGTCTTGCAATGACTGGGCCAGTAGCCAAGAATCGAATTACCTACGTTGGTCTTGCATTAAACTTGTTTGTCCCTTTTCAAATATGATGTAAGGCTTTTATGGTTGGTTGGTTGGTTGGTTGAATGGTTTGACTTGGCACCTATACTCAAACTGAGTTTTTTGTGCCACAACAGTAAAGGAAAAAAAAAAAAAGAAAACAAATCAAAACAAATAAAAAGGACAAACATAAAAAAGGCTTTTATGTAAATGTAAGTTCATTCTCTGCGGTCATTTAGCGAAAAAAAAAATTGGAGGTACAACCTTCAGGGAGGTCATGGTGTCCCGTCAAAGTCGGAAGGTAGAGGGGATGGTTGCCAACTTCCTATACTTTACGGGGTAAATGCCAAAATGGTACTTTTGTTACGTATGATGCTACTGTAAGCAAACACTTACAATATTTATACTTTTCCCTATTGTTTTTGTAATAAGACGTGTGCGCTTACTTTGGCACCCATCATTGCCAAATAAATACCAATTTTGCTTCTATGAAAGGCGAAAAATGTCGAAAAACCCGTGATTTTGAAGATTTGATTAAAAATAACGTTATAATAAGCTCTCAGTTATGACGTCACTATGACATCATATTGTTAAAACTTGATGTAGCTACACACTGATACCAAACAAGATGATGTTTGTCCCTTAATTACGACAAAATCAGGGGGGGTGGTAACCCCAAGCCCCCCGGTCGTGAACGTAGTAGAAAAACACTTGGTTGGACGAGGGTTAGATGATACATTAAGCAATATCACTTTAATGGTAAACGACAGAGTGGCCTTTAATTTGTAAATGATGAAATGGCCCTTTAATTTTTGTGATGGAATCGACCCTTCCTTTACTTTGAAAGATGACACATGGCACTTTTGGTGAAATGTTGATTTTTTAATGAATAATGTTTACTTTACTTTGCATTAACTTCAACGTTTCTATTAATAAATATCCATACCAGATAAAATGAAATCGCATCGTTGTTGTTATGATGCAAGCTCTCAATCTGGGTGAGATGTTTCCCACTGTCATATATAGCATGTTTTTGAATGTTTGGTTGTCTTGTAGGTCTGGCTGGTAGGCTGTTACATTCCATTTCAGCTCAACGGTACCCTTCTTGATTTTATGGATCTGGAGGGGTTGAAGGGTGAAGATTGAAGTTGTTTATTATACTGGGAATTGAGCTCTGCCAATTTTAGCCATTGCTGATAAAACGTGCCGCTCTACTTTGCACGACCTGGATTTTGGTGATGTTGGATCCCAGAAAGAACAACAGTATTCCACGTATGGACAGAAGAGACTTTTGTATACTTGGATTTTGACTTCTGGTGCATTATGCAAATTACGACGCAGGGACACCACCAATGAATGCTGGCTTGTTCTGACCAAACTCCCCGAGGTGTCCGCCTTCCACTCCCCAGGTCATTCGACATGAAACTGCCTCAAGCGGATGACCGGAAAGGGTGTAGGAGTGATAAATCGGTTAAGATTTTCTGGGGAATCGTATGACATTACATTTGACTGGTTTGAACTTCGTTTGCCATTTGCCCTCCCACTGGTCTAGTTTGCGGGGTCTTTCTGGAGAACCAGGGAGTCTTCACGAGTTTTGATTGGGCGATTAACTACACCGTCATCCGCAAAGTAGCAGACTTTATAGGAGGTGTTATCTGGGAGATTGTTGATATAATAACACCAACGGTCCGAGGACAGTACCTTGTGTAACTCCTCATTCGACATGGACTGGAAAAGAACCACCGTTGCTCACTGTCTGTTAAGAAACTAGAAATCTATGAGTGAAGTGAACCATATTTCGGCCGACGGAGAGGCCTCTGATGGGGGACTTTGTTGAAGGTTTTTGTAAAATCCAACACAACTGCATCAACTTGTTTTGTTTCTTTTACAGAGCTGAAGATTTGATGTATGGTAGTAATTAGCTGGGATTCTCAAAACATTCTGGCACGGAAGTCATGCTATGTGTGGCTGAGGATGGTAAATTAGGTGATTCATGGCATGACGGTAAATGACGTGCTCAAGTAACTTGCAGGCAAACTGTGGTGAGTGATACTGGCCTATAGTTGGCAGGATCAATAAATTCCCTTTCTTAAACAATGCCGTTATGTTGGCTTACCGCCAGTCACGAGGACAACCTGTCTGTACAATTTGAGAAAAGATGGTTTGAAGGATGGGTGCCACTTGTTCACCACATAATTTGAGGACTCTCGGTGTAATACCATTAGGATCTGCAGCTTCATTTACATCAAGATCTTTAAGAAGCTTCTTTATGCCATCGGTAGAGATAACAGGATCATGAATCTTTGGGAAAGGACTAGGAGCCAGTGAAGGAATGCTGGGAACATTCTCCCTGGTGAACACAGACTAATATTACATGTTAAGCGCATCGGCTTTCTCTTTGACAGAACTAACTAACTTGCCTTTAAATTGAAGGGCAGCGATACCACATGAATCATGCCGTTTCTTATTGATGAAGAACTAATTAGTTTTAAGTGGCTCAAAGGCAGTGGTGTTAAGGTCAACTTGCTCTGCCTTACGTAGTTCTTTCTGGACCTGCATACGGAGTTGTTTATAGATGTTCCAATGGCGAGAAGAACCTTCAGATTTGTCTGCACAGAATGCCCTATTATTCCTTTTTATGAGTCTTGACAAAGTCCTATTAATCCATGGCAGATTGTAACGGGAACGTTTGAACTTAGACGAAACGTTTGTCTCCATATCTAAATTGCTGGCATCTATAAAACAATTCCAGTTCTCCTCAACAGATCTACTCTTGTGGATAGATTGAAAAGACTTGTTGAAATTCTCCATCTCTGGAGATCGTGCACGTTGACATTGTGCCAAAGGAACATCTTGCATCTCTCGGGCTTCTGAACTCTTGGTCTCAAGGAAGCCTCAACAGTCATTTGAAGTGGTCAGCGATGCCAGCTTGGGTTACAACAGGTGAAAGGCAGCTGGGATTACACTGTTAAAAATATTTCCGTAAATTTACGGAAATTTCTGGCAGCAGTATTTCCAGACATTTTAAGGATAAATTTACAGAAATTTCTGTCAATTAACGGACTTTGACAGTAATTTTACAGAAATTACGGAAAAAATGTGTATTTAACAGAATTTTTCCGTAATTTAAAATTACGGAACCAAAAAAAAAGTCCGGAAATATTGCTGCCAGAACTTTTTGAAATATTTCCGTAAATTAACATTTTTTTATGCTTTTTTGTTTTTTATTGTTATTGTTTTCTCAAACAGATTTTCCGTAAATTTACCTTAAATCTGTTTTCTTAATTTACGGAAATTTTTAACAGTGTAGTCACAAGCAACAATTTAAGGATGATCCTCACACTATGGGATTTAGTATGGTGAATGTGGTTTGGTTCGAACATCCCTTGCATAAGGTCTTCTGTATCCCCGTTGGTGCATAAGGCATGATAAGGGGAGTCCAAGTGGGCAGCCTCTGAAAAACACTTTGCCATTTTTGCATGTGTTTGTTAATCCACTCCAAAAAGAGAGAGATTTCAATGAAGTTTCACTCCAAAAAGAGTGAGAATGGACACCATTCTAAAATGTGTTGTCCTTCATTTAACTCTTTAAAGAGTGGAAATTCACTCATTTGAGTGAAGTCACTCCTCTTTGACTGTAGATTTCACCATTTACTCGTTCTACTATTCACTCAACAAGTAAATGGAGGACAACACATTTTAGAGTGGTGTTCACTCTCATTCTTTTTGGAGTGAAAGTTCAGTGAAATCTCTTGGAGTGGGTTAAAATCTGAGATTGCATTGCACTTATTTTTTGGATATATTCAATTAAGTCGTACACCTTTCCCAAAGTCCTATAATGGTTCTGGGTCACCCTTAGTGAAATGTCTAAAGAATCGCTTCTGTTATGAATTATAAATATAAGAGATGTCTGATCCATCCCACATGGGACAAGGATTGAACGCCAGAAATCTACCCATGACTTGGTTACCACGAAATACTGTGTGACCTATCTTATGTATAATTTCGAACGACGACTTATTTGTCTGGTGTATGTGGCAAGTAGTGCATACAAACACCCATAAAAAGGCACTGTAACGAGTGACTTTCAACGCCAATCCATTCATTAAATCAGGTTCGATCTCTTCCTTGTTTTGTTCACCTTATCATGTCATCATGTAGTCTCGTTCACTTACGAGATTTACGAATAAACAACGCCCATAGGGATGACCTCTTGTAACATGTTTATTTGCAAAGTAGTTTCGACTTTTTTTTTTTGCATTCAAATACGAGTTTTTAGAATGGTTGCTATAAAAGTGAGGCCATTAACCCCTTGTCTACGAAAGGGGGTAGGGTGGGAATATTTTTTTCTCTATGAAACCCCCCTTTTTGGGGCCAAAATTATTTAAAGATCCATGGCCGATCGCTAATGCTCGTCCCAAAAGCACCAGATTTTACCGAAGTGGTCCACCATTTTGATATCAGAAAAAGCTCCTCTTTTTCCTCTTCCCTCATTTAACCCTGTGAAAATCTTAGGGCTAAAGAATTTTGGTTTGGATGTTATGAGCGAAAATGTGCCCTTTTTTGGTCACCAATATTAATTTTACACAGTACTCTTGGATTGTAAAATCACGTTTTTAGCTCTCACATTAAACGGGTTGAAATTCGGCGCGAAACTTTACAAATTGGAAGTTTTTGTGAGTGAAGGCCTTTATCAAGAATGAAAAACTTATAGACTTAAAGCGGGACCCTCCCCTTTAATGTAATTTTAATGCAATTACCTCTCTCGCACTTTCTCTTACGCTACTTTCCATGCACAAAAAACACCATCCATCGGGGTAGAGCGTAAGATGAAGGCTGATCTCAATTGATGGATAACGGGTGGCAACAACCCTTGGGCGAGGCCTCGCCCCTTTCCGCTTTCCGGGATAAAATACCAACAGACATGGAAAGTGTTTGATAATACCTTTATTTTGATATCAAGGAAAATTAAAAACTCTTAAGCTATCCTTTGGTGCCAAATTTAATCGGATGGTTTTCATCACCCCCTCCCCCCAATTTCTGAGTTTTGTTACAAAAGGGCTCAGTAGACGAGGGTTATACCGGTTGACCTGACAGAAATTTTTTCAACAATAGCACCATGCATGCATATTGTAATAATCCTGCCATCTATAATAATCTGTCACTACGTACGACGCCGGTGACATTTTGGATTAAACAGGATGTGATTTTAGGTCATGTGAGATTCCGTATATACCAGCGGTAAACGAATACATACTTCTGAGGTAAACATCCTCATAGTTAAACTCGTATTCCTAACGTGTCCTCATAGAGAAAATCCTGGTGATCAAACCGCCAAAATGGGGGGTATTGTTATCTTTCTTGTTAGATCTAGGGAAAAATTCCCCCTTAAAAAAAAAATGCTGACATCAAGGCCAGTAACCTTGGCTGAGAAGTGAATCTTAGAAGGAAAATACTATTAGTTACATTTATTTCCCTTGTTTTACTAAATTCAAACACGAAAAAACTGTTCTCAAATTTTGCGGAAGTGATTTCAGTATAAGGTCGCATTTCATTATGTTTGAATGTTTTTTCATGCCGTTCGTTCGTGCGGTGCAAGTCCACTCACAGTGGAAGATCCTTCTTCAACTAGCTGATAGTTTCATCATCCGGGTTGATCAGGCCTGGAATTCTCTTGGGGACTTGTGACCTCACAGTCACTATGATGTGGCGAATGGTTTGTGGCTCTCACAGTGCATTTTGGTGAAATTTCTACTCCATCTTGTGAAGAAAGTTCTTTGTACCACAACGGCAGTTTCTGAGTCCTGTTGAGGTGAACCCATGCTTTCCTATCAAGGTCACCAGCCTTTGGGCTTGCTAGATGGCTGTCCACAAACTGCTTTAGGTTCAAGTAGAGGATGACCATTGCTTTCAAACCATCTGTCAACTGATCCAGGATGTCGATAGGAACTATGACTAGTGTCATGGATTGGGTAGCAAGTGTTCCCGTGGAATTATCTGATCCTCAAAAGGTGAATAGTGGGGGATTAGGCTGCCAGGTTCATCACATTTCTTGGCGAGCTTGATCGTCTGAAGGGTTCCTCCTAAGGTTGTGTCATAGCTATGCAGACAGAATTGGAAGAATATTCTACAGACGTCGCCCAAAGGCAGCCACTAACAATAAGTCTCATTGCATCCTTCAGAACGACTTCAATCTTGTGTGAATGGACACTGTGACTCCACACTGGTGCAAAGCGTATTCATCAGCGCGAAGCTGTGCATTTTTATCATGGCATCAAGCTTTTTCAATGTAGTTGATTGGCAATTGTTCATTATCACTCATTTCCTAATGCGTTGTAAAGAGTTTTTCAAGGGCAATATTTAACCTGAACAGCAAAGGGAGCCCGAAAATGTTTTAAATCGTTTGTTGATTTGACAAACATGTTACCTTTTCAACAGAATTCAGAAATATTATTACCACGTACATGATTTCTAAGTAGGGGGGCGGATAAGCCCCTCTCAGGGGCAGGGTGGGGGGTGGGGGCGACCAAGCTGAAAATGGAAGTTGAGACGTCTGGCAAAGCAGCCATAGTGCCCATGGCATCCAAAGCAGCCATGGTGCGCCGTGTCGCGGCGGGAGGGGTTCCCGGTCCCGACCTCCCGCGCCAGCGCGAACCCTGCAATGATTGTTTTTCATACACAATTTTGAAAATTTGTTACTGTTTTAACCATATAATTTTTAAAGGTATGATAAACGGGCATTAAAAATAAAAATAATTAGTTTGATAGTTTTGTTTGAATTACTACTTACAGGTGTATAGTAGTTCATAATATTTAAGCTGCAAGGGGTGGGTAATGAGAGGGGATTTCCCCGTCCGCGCGAAGCGCGGACCCCTAGCAATGTTCCGTTTCCAAACCATTTTCTTATGCAAATTTGATGACAACAATTTTAACTTTACAAGCTTTAACAGTGTTTAACTTTATAATTCTAGTTATGATAAGCGGTCTTATCCCTCACCCATGACAAGGATTGAACGCCAGAAATCAACCCATGACTTTGTTACCACGAATACTGTGGACCTATCGTATGTATAATTTCGATCGAACGACGATTATTTGTCTGGTTGTCTTATCAAGATGTCATACAAACACACACATAAGGTCACTGTAACAGTGACTGCAACCGCCAATAAACCATTCATTAAATCTAGGTTCGTATCTATACTTCATTGTTTGTTCACCTTATCATTCATCATGAGTCTCGTTCACTTACTAAATTTACGCAATAACAACCCCATTAGGATGACCTCTTGTAACATTGTATTGCACGTTTTCGACTTTTTTTTTCAATTCAAATACGGTTTTAGAAATGTTGGCGAGAAAGTGAGGCATGAACCCCTGTCTACCGAATGGGGTAGGGTGGTAATATTTTTTTTTCTCAGTAAAAAACCACCCCCCTTTTTTGGTGCCAAATTATTTAAAGACCTGCCCGATCGCTAATAGCCTCGCCCCAAAAGCCCCGATTTTTACACCGGAATGGGTCAACAGTTGTGTTAGAAAAAGCTACTATTTTTTCATTTACCCCTGTGAATCTTAGGGCAAGGATGTTTGGTTTGGATGTTAGGACCGAAATGTGCCCCTTTTTGGTCGACCAATCTTAATTTTAACACAGTACTCTATGGATTGGTAAAATCACGTTTTTAGCTCTCACATTAACATGGGTTGAAGATATCGGCGCGAAACTTTACAATGGAGTTTTGGAGTGAAAGGCCATTCTATCAAGATAACAAAATTAAGAGACTTAACTCGGACCATCCCCTTTAATGTAATTGGTTAATGCAATAACCTTCTTACCTACTTTCCATGCAAAACAACATCCATCGGGGTCCATAGGTAAGATGACGCTGACATCTCAATTATTGATAACGGTTGGCACAACCTTGGAGGCCTCGCCCCCTTTCGGGAGAAGTACCAACAACATGGAATGGTGAGACTTTTTTGCTATCACTGAAAATTAACTCTTAGCTCATCCTGTGGTGCCAAATTTATCGGATTTTCTCCCCCCTCCCCCCATTTCTGGAGTTTGGTTACAAAAAGCTCAGGTATACGAGGGTAATAACCGGTTGACCGACAGAATTTTTCACAAATATCACATGCCATATTGATAATCGCCAGCTATCCTGTCCACTACTTCTACGACGTACGGACCGGTGACATTTTGGCAATTAGAACATGATTTAGTTTTAGGTCATTTGATATTCAGTATAGACCCAAGCGAGTACCGGAATCTAACACCATACTCTGAGGTATACATCCTTCTATCCGTCAAACTCTATTCCAACGTCCTATAGACAATCTGGTTATCACCGCCACATGGGGTATTGTTAATCTCTTTCTTGTTAGATCTAGGGAAAATCCCCCTAACAATATAAATGTCTGACAGTCAAGGCATACCTTGGCTGAGAATGAAGCTAGGAAGGAAAATAATATTATTTCATTTATTTCCCTTTTTACTAATGCAACACGAAAAAAACCTGTTCTCAAATTGCGATTGATGTCAGTATAAGTACCATTTCATTATGTTTGAATGTTTTTCATGACGTTCGTTGCGTGCGTGCAAGTCCTAAATCACAGTGGAAGAGCCGTCTTTAACTAGCTGATATTTTTCATTTTCATCATCCGGTTGATCATGCCTGTAATTCCTCTTGGGACTGTAGACCTCACATTCATCAATGACGTGGCTAATGGTTTGTGGCTCTCCTCCACAGTCGCAGTTTGGTGAAAATTCCTCTCTTCCGATCTGTGAAGGAGTTCTTTGTACACACCACCAACCCGATTCTTCTGAGTCGTTAGTTGACCCATTCTTTCCTATCAGTCACGCCTTTGGGCTTCCTAGATGGCTGTCACAAAATTCGCTTTAAGGTTCAAAGTAAGGATGACCATTGCGCCCAACCATCTCATTGATCCAGGGATGATCGATGGGATACTAGACTAGTGTCAGGATTGGTACACAGTGATTCCGTGGAATTATCTGATCCTCAAAAGTTGTAGTGGGGGATTAGGCTACCAGTTTCATCACACTTCTTAGCAAGCTTGATCGTCTGAGGTTTTCCTCCTAAGGTTTTTGCAGGATCTATGCCGCAGAGATTGAAGTTATCTACAGGCGTCGCCAAGGCACCACTACAGATTCATTGAATCATGCAGACACATCAATCTTTTTTGAATGGACAACGTGTGACCCATACTGTGCTCGTATTTCAGTGGAGTATGCCAACAGGGGCGGATCACCCTGGCGAAGGGGGGTGCCAATCATGGGCTAGAATGGCGGGCGTAGCAGGGGATGCGGGAGGGTGTTTGACCCCCCCCCCCGCGAACGCGGAGCTGTGCATTTTATCATGTGCAATCAGCTTTTTTCCAATGTAGTTGATGGGCAATTGTTCAATATCAACTAGCACTCATTTCTAAATTGCTTTGAAAGATTCTTTCAGGCAATAATATTAGACCTGACAGCACCCAGCGAGCCAACATGTTTTAAATCGTTTGTATTTGACAATGTTTACCTTTTTTCACAGATTCAAAATATTATTCCACGGTACATAATTCCTTTCTAAGTAGGGGCGGATAAGCCCCTCTCAGGGCCGGGGGGGGGGGTGTGGCGACCACCTGAACATGGAAGTTGACGCTGCAACGGCACCAAGAGTGCCATGGGCATCAGATCATCCCATGGCGGCCGTGGTACCGCGGCGTGAGGGGGTCCCGGTCCCTACCTCCCGCGCAAGCGCGGAACCCCTCATGATTGTTTTCATACACATTTGAAAATTTGTTAATTTTTAAAAAAAGAAAAAACCTAAAAAATTAAAAAAAAAAAAATATTTGATAGTTTTGTTTGAATTAACTACATGTCGTTGCTGGGCGGAAAAAACCTCATATGTAACTCCCAGGTCAAATGCAAAACTCATATGTAAAAAGTGGGCGCCAGTGGCCTAAACCTCATATTTGCATTTTGGGCACATCGGGTTCTAGCGTGATTTCATTCCCAAATATGATAGTAAACATATGGCACTTTATTTCAGAATCGGAGTACATCTTCACACCTACTCTAGTTAGAAAGTAAGACCTTTCTAGTGCATGGCAGTACAGCAAATTATTCAGTTTTGGTGTCTCTCGAAATTTACTATGAGGTTTTGTCTTAACCGTTTTACTCACCTGTGGGTTTTGCTTTTAAAGTAAAGGCCTATAGGTTTTTCCTCTCCCCCGCCAGGCGACGATGTAAATGTAAGGAGATCAATTATAGTAAGCTGCAAGGGGTGGGTCTGAGAGGGGATGTCCCGGTCCGCGCGAACGCGGAACCCCCTGCAATGTTCATTTCCAAACAACCTTTTCCCTTCATGCAAAGTTGTAGAAAAAGTTGAACTTTACAAGCCTTGTACAAGTGGTTAACCTGTTTTTTGTTTTAAATTCTAGGGTATAATCAACAGTCTTAACATCTAGTTGATGGGTTAGGTTTGGTTTTGAATTATCGCAAAAGGGTCATGAGAGTGCATATCAGCGGCGTCAGGGTGGGTGGGCCCCCTCCCACGTTTCACGTTCACGCGGAACCCCTGCACATTCACTTCCAAAAACACATTTCTTATGCATTTGATAAAAACAATTTGAAATTTACAAGTTGTTTCCACTTCATAATCTTCTTAGATATGATCAACGTTCTTAAACTCACCGTTCGATCGATCGTCGTTTTTGAGATATTACGAAGTAAACGCTTCCGTTCCGCTTTTAAATGCTGAGAACATTGACACTTTTACGTGTTTTGCATAAACCAAACCTGTTCATAACATTAATTCTTATACGACATTTAGATCCTGAGAAAATTATTTCAAGGTCTGGCAAAGGTCCATGGAAGACTGCTGGCCCTCACTCGACATGTTCGTTCAACCGTATTTTTCTTTCGACCAATGACTACTTTGACTAATATCTGTAAAAAAATGTAGCAATCCTTAAAAAGGGAAGCAAGTATAGGACACACACACCTTCCCTTTTCTCCCAATCCTGGATTGACAGATAAACCACATTTTGCGTAAACGAATAGATACCTCCTCATATTGGTCAATGATTTCCTAAAATGGTTTATTGGGGCACTGGCATGTTAAAATTAATAACAAAAGCAATCTTCTCAAAACAATAACAATATAAGCCTATACGTTTCGTCAACAATTGTTTGCACACAATATTTGACAAAATGATAATTGATCAGAGAAAACGTTCAACGATCACTAGCATGTTCGACAAATTTGAAACAGAATTTTGGATGAGAGTTCTCTGCATTAAATATTGCACAAAACAATAATTTGATGGAACTGTTCATTGGTCATGCATGTTTTCAACAAATTGGAATGATAAGTATTGTATTTTGGATAAGAGTTTTTTTTACTTAACATATTGCACAATAGCACTGTTCTAACCTTTGATATTGCCAGTCCCCACCAATTTAGCATTAGTCTGTTGTCTAGTTTTCAATGAGTCTTCCTTCAACGTTGATTTCCAATGCCACCATTGGAACTTCAATTGTCTCAATTTTTTTTTTCCAGCTTTTGAGAATACTTTTTAATGTTTACAATATTTGACATGAACTAATCTGATATATAATTAATTGAATGAATATTCATACAATGATGGAACTGAACGGGGTAAAAAAGATCAGCTTACAAAATCTATCACCTCTGCCTAAAATTCTTCACCAATTTCTTCAATTTCAGCATCGGTAATAAAATATCCCAATGACGACAACATCACTCGTCACAGGTCGGGTCATTTTTTGTTGCTGCATGTACAATTTTGTGTTTTGAATATGTAACATGCCGTAACAAACAGTGAAAGTACTCTTTCACAACAACTCATGTAAATCGTACGATATACGAGGGGTGATTGATAAGTTCCAAGCCTAAGGTAGAAAGAGCTATGCTACAAAGTTCAATGTAAACCATCTCAGTTTCATTCTTCAATGACAATTCCAGAAGTTTCATGTGTATCTCTGTTCTATTTTTTAACTTCAGGTAATCAAACATTAAGTTTTCCGGACCAATTGAAACAATTACGCGAGAAAATAGAAAGTAAAGTTTGAGGAGAGTAAAGCTGACAAGGGTGCTCTCCACATCATGAGCATGCAATGCTGCAGTCCGTAAGTCTATGGTAGCCATTCCTGCAATCCATCAGTGTGACCTTAATCTGGTAGAACATCCATCCTATTCACCCGAATGTGGCACCGTCTGACTACTAGCTCTCCCAAAGATGATTAGGAATTACCTCACTTTTTAATTTTTTTCGTTTAAATTGCTTTAAACTTATACTTGCCTTAGAGTATCACTTCAAACCCTAAGATGATTGACGAGTACAGTTTTGCTCATATTTAAGCATAATCAATATTACTATTTTTTGAAGAGCGCCACCAATTTTGATAGTTGGCACAGTTACGTTGGGGATTGTCTAGGAAACTATTACCTGCAAAAGAGAGCTACAAATGTGTAGTTATCTAAAATAAGCATTTGTATAAGAATCTGGATCCCAGATTGCACTTAACGCAGAGAGCTGGAAATGCTACGGGTATGTCCGCCATGATGAATAGTGCCACCTCGAAATAACCTCTAACTTGTTTTATTGGTTCCGGCAAATCACATGTGTGAGCGTATACATGTACATGGCGCTATTTTCCTGGCATTTCACATGAAGCCGTTACTTAATATCTGTATCCCGATAATAATTATTCTGATTACAAAATTCCTCCTTCTTTTGTAGCCAGACAATTTCGACCACCTTAACCATTCACATTATGGTTTACTTAGCCGGTTCCAATGCAACCTGTACACATCTAATTTTTTTTTGAAAAAATTGGGCGCTCTCAAAAAGGTGCTTAATTGCTTAAAGGACAAGCGACCACCACATGTGGCAATGGACTAGAAATTCCCTCGTTTGACCAGTACTACACCAAGATACTAAGAAACCCAACTCATGACAAAATTAATCCAAAATGAGACAATAAATTTGGGAGAAAGATACTGAAGAGCTTGTGTTTACACCAAGGGAAATAAGGACCTTAGTCAAAAATTTGTCCGCAATGAAGAACCAATCTACTAAAAGAAACCGTTATGGCTCAAAGAAAGCACCAAAACTAGTATTGAGGATTACAAAGAGCTTTTGGAAGAGGTATCAGAATAAAAAACTGAACGAAATCTATAGCCCTACAGAAAGTGTCAGGAGAGCTAAGCTATAACTGATGGGGCTAAGAGGATTTTGAAAATAATTAGACAGAAACATTCAAGGCTGACCAAAACGTCTACGCCTACGTTAAGGTCCTAAACAAAAAGTCAACGACACAGTAGGGCCCTTGAACACCAGGCATTAAAGTACCACCAATACCTATTGCAGAGCCACTATAAAATACGATTCTCTTCGCCTGTTGTTCACCAAAGGAAACCAAATTTCCAGTTTTCCTGATGACATATATCCAAGGACCGGATGAGAGAAAACTAAAGAATGAACGCCACTACGGCATATGCTGCAAAGATACATAAAACCTGGACCCCTCCAAAGCAGCAGACCAACGAAATCACTCCATCTATCCTCATACACATGTTCTGAGGAGCTGTGCATGCCTCACGCCTGTATTTACAATAAGTCTCTAAGAAGATCTGTTCCAACCGACTGGAGATCTCCCACATCGTACCGATCTACAAAAAGGTCAGATCCAAGCATCCAACTATCGCCCAATAACTTTGACGTCAGTCGCAGAGAAGTATTAGAAAGCATTAGTAGAGATACAATTACATAGCACCTTGACAGTTAAGTCTACACGATCACAACTGGTTTTAGGAAAGGAAAATCTGCACTAAAATCCTAGAATACCTGGAATGTGATTCACAAAGCTCTACACTAGTTGAACACCATTAGGTCATATTCTAGATCTGGCAAGGCCGCTCGAACAACCTTACACACAGACTGATAGCAAAAGCAATCACATTGCATCGAAGGGAAAAATTCTACTTGGATCGAATCGATGGCTGGCTGGCCGCAACAGAAGTAGTCACTCAAGGAGCAGATCCGGGTGGATAAAGTACAAGTTCATGGTGCAGGGAGCAGTGTTTGGACCAACTCGTTTTCCTTAAATATAGGAACGATATGGGACTGGTGCTTTAGCGCAACAGCGCCAATGACCAAATTTGCCGCTACACCAAACTAGTTCACACAGCCATGTCAACAATGAAGACATCAGATGCGTGCAAGATGATATAGACCACTTACACGAATGGTCAGAAATCTGGCAAATGAAGTACAATGCGATGAAATGTGGGGGGGAAAAAAAAAAAAAAAAAAAAAAGTTATGTCACTTTGGGATATCACTATCGTCATCATTCTCATCAAATGGGCAACACAACTTAAGAAACCGTCCGAGATAACGACGTGGGGCATCCAAATCACCAATCCTTAAAGGTCTCACCCAATGTGCAGCCCCCAAGGAAAAGACAGAAAAATGCTTGGAGGCCAGCTAGGGCAACAGAAATCCTACCAATCTTCAACATTTATCGGACGAGCAGCGATACACCAACCGCAACTACATCCAACAACCTGGCAAAGAGACTGAAGAGCAATATCATCCAAACCAATGATCGAGAACAATGATAAATCTAATTCACACAGAACCTCTTTCAAAGCAGTGCAGCAACACACGCGGCATTCCCACAAAATTGTCCACAGCCAGATCAATCGCTCGACTTAGAAAAAATGTCTTCGTCCGTCAAGCGGTTGTGGATAGGCTGGAATAAACTACCAGAAAGTTTGTCCATCGCACCCCAACTCCTCGGCTTAGCCGATTAAGTAACTTGGGCCTTTAGATGGGCAAACATGGACCCCAAACCTGCCACACTATTGTCATCACTGAAGATGGTGAAGTGTGCCATCTCAGGTTCGTTCATACTACACTTCAACGTGCGTTGCGGTAATTTGCAGTGCTCGAATTAACGGTCTCGGTCCAGTATACTGTATTGCGGTACTGCAACCGAGTTAAATTTAATTTTAACTGGCACTCAGCAGGTTACGTTGTTGCTGTCCGCAAGTGATCGATATATCGGCACTTGCACTGCCCAGTGTAGCGAGGTATGGAACGAACCTAGGGCTGCTAAGGGAGGATGTCTATACACTGCATTAAGCATTGTCCTAATTCATCCCAGAGGTCGCGTTTAATACATATAAATTATTTGTTAGAACGGGTTAAGATGTATATGCTCTTCCTCCCCTTAAAAATCAGCCAGTTTTTGCATAACGCCTGCCAGAAAAAAAAATTATATCTGGACGGGCAAATATATAAATCCGTATATAAAATATTTCAATTATCCCTTTCTATTAACATTAAAATTCCAGAATTAGGTCCCAGATGAGACGCGTTTATAATCTTTAAGATTTTTTTCTACATCCTAAGAATCACCAAAAATGTCAAACATGCATTTAACTTGTTAGACACTTCAGAAAAAAATGCAACTTAGAACCTTCTCTCCTATAGGACCCCTCAAGAATGCAACCCTAAAATGATTAGTAAAATTCTGAAACCAAAAAGGTTCCCTATAACAAACCATAAAATGTGCTATACAGGAGTTAAAGGACTTGTTTTAACCCTACGAGGTTTCATACAGTGGACAAGGTTTCAGAAACCTCTCTTTCGCACTTTTTTCCGCGAGTGTGCGAGTCAGAGTTGTAATTCTTATGAAAAGTTTGGCAAAAGCATTTGAACATCACAATATACCAAAGCAACAGTAATTTGACAAGTGGGTGCTGTTCGCATTTCGTAAAAAGGCCTAAGAATCAAAAACTTGTCGGGCCATTTCTTAAAAAGCGTAAGGATGACAAGTGTGCAGTGTATTTATTCTCAGCTGGAACTTGTGTTTTGATATTTTTATTTCTGGTCAGAATAGGGATTGAGAGCGCACTATCTACGGAATCTAGAGAATCGTGTTTATAAACTGCATCCACATTTTTCCGCGCACCGATTAATTGCTATTTCTCTATCTACCAATATGCTGGCGAAAAGTGCCGATTCGCGAATTACGTACCAAAAATGTCGCCCAACCTTACTCCTTACCTGTCCTCTTTAAATTTCACATCTACCCAATAGGCAAAAAGTCAATCATACCAAACCGTTTTTTCAATCCAGCCTGCTAATCACACAACCTGAAAATTTGTGAATAAAGAAAACACGGCATAAAAAAAAACATAGCGGCGAATCTACTTTTCTATGTGGTCTATGCACATAGGTTTCAAACTAATTCTTCTGCTGTTTGAGAAAATATGGAATTGTCAGCTCGTTTACTGATTGGAGTATTGATACATTAAAGCACTACTCCACTCCCTTCTATTGAATGGAACATTCAAGCAGCCCATATTTAGGCAACAAAAAACAAGCAAATGGTACTAGTCCGGAAGTATTTTCACAAGTATTTTCAAGAAAATTATAAACCTATTGTTTTTAAAAAACGAAATGTGGTTTATTTGCTCAACTTGTCATTTCATACATCGCTGTTAAGCATCGGACCCTATGTATATGATCTGAGTGCCGCCCCTGTTCTTTCTGCAGCCCATTATTTGTTGCGTATACGCCCCTGTTTAGATATCATTTCGTGTCACTGGGCCTCTCGTGTGCTCTACGCTGCGATCCGCAGCCTTCGTCACTAGAAAACCTAACAGACAGTCGCCCACTTGCTATAAATCCTTGTGCATGAATTTTGACATCAAAACCTGATGGTGAACATTACCATCATGTTAAATAGTTACGACAGAGGTACTACATGTTCTTCTTCCAAATTGCCATATTACCGCAATCTTCTCATCTCTCCGCCGGTAATTCGCAAGTTACCTCAGTTCAAACTATTGCAAACTTTGGTGCCGCTCTTTGACTGTCCTCTAACATGGTCGCCCCTATTAATAACCTCTGTCGAGGGGCACTCCTTTGCTCTGAGAAGGTGTTGGTCAAATAAATCGTAAATATCTGGACAAAGCACGACTGATAACGCATCCACGCTTTTGTCACCTCAAGATGGAATTAAACATCCTCCTCATTTGCCTTCCTGGCAAAGAGACCTCAAAGCTCCAGAATACAAAATTCAGCTGCTCGTCTTGTCTCTCTCTTCTCTGTCCTCCAGCGTTAAGTTTTGAGAAAAACCATACGGAAAATGCGTAACCTATTTTTTTTTTTTTTTTTCGAAGTAAATTTCGCTCAAATTCATGAGTGGTGATCTTTGGTGCCGTGCTGTTGCCGTGTGCAGGAAATATTCAAAAAAATTGGGTCGAGACGATCACGTCCATTTCTTAAACAGTGTCATCTCCTCTCGCTTCTTTCTTTCCTTCTGTAGAATGTATCCTTCCGCGTTGGGTGGGGGGGTGCCAAGGCACCCCGGCACCCCCCCCCCCCCCCCCGGATCCGCTCCTGTATTCAGCGGCAACAGTTGATGTATGTGTCAAAAGATGCAAACCCCATTCAGTTCCTGCGAGCCTTCTGCGGAGTTGCACGAGACTTGCGTCTGTCAGCGACCCCTGGTGTGTTGATTGAAATAAGGCTGCGGTCCATTGTGACGCCACGGTAACTACTTCGGTGTTTGGGGTCATTGACAGTGTTTCTTCTTTTCTCCATCAAGTGTTAATTCTCTTTTTTTGCGCATCGATTTCGGGTGGAAAACATAGAGCTGACAGTCTGGGGTTTGGTTGGTTTTCAAGTGCCTCGGTGAGCTAATTGACTTACAGGATTAGGAGGCCTTTCTGCCAACACACTGTTTCTAAGATCAAAGAATCAGCAGCTATTCCCGTGCCGTGTCGTCGGCGTAGGAGTAATTGTTCGGCGAACAATCTCCCTTTGCATATCTGAGACTATATGTGGAAGAGACTTGTGCCAGGACAGAAACAACCTTGGACACCAGTCCGATTTGCACTCTACGCGTGGCCCATTTTATGTCTCCAGGACGAAAGTTCGTCTTGGATGAGCACATATGAACTTGACAAGCTTGACATCAGGGAAGATTTTGAGTAGCTTGGGGTAGAGACCTGCGGATGCCAGACTGTATCGTCCGCAGCATGTATGTCTATGAAGACTGCTCCAAACTCGTCTTCTCTGTAAGCTCTCGATGTCTAACTAGTCTGCTACTGATCAGTTGTTTTGAGTTACCATCTTCTAACTCTCTTGGGGGCGGGTAAATTTGCCCTCCACCGTACATCCTTGGACCCCCTCCGAGTTCAGTCGCTCAAGCACTTTAGATGTGAGATAGTAGCGAGAAGGGTCGTAACTCTTGGGGCTCATTTGCTGGTTTCTCTTTGGCTGCAGGATTGCAATGACCTTGAATTCGTCCATCTGGAGTGAATAGTTGACGTTCCCATCAAGTAGAAAGGAGAAGTTGGAGCCATCGCACGCTTCGGGTCCATATGCTTTCGTCAAGAAGTCTGTATGGATGTTGTCATTACCAGGACCTTTCCCATTCTTGAGCACTTTAATTGCTTTCGGTGGTCTCATCGTAGGTGAATGGGTGGGACCATGGGGCTTTGACGGTGGAGAGGTTTGTAAAGCTGGTTTAAATCTCTGCCTTACAGCACGAGGTGGGCTTCGCCTGTGGATTGTGGTCCTGCACTTTCCATGTTGACAAGTACTGAAGCGATGGCGTTTGCAGGGACAGAACACTGCTTAGTTTAGGCTGGACAGCTAACGCCCTTGAGCTTGTTGATGGTGTTCCGCCTGGTGGCTTGAAGTGGGTACAGTTTGATAGTTTGATTATCTCCTCCTCCCATCTGGCGCGTCCCAGCTTTTGGCCAAGCAATCAAGCTGGTTGCCCTTTGTTATTCTCTCAGTATGGCAGTTGGTATTACAATACTTTGTATAACTCTCGCATTCCTTGTCCCAACAGGGGGAATGGATTCCTGCTGCCCTCTTGGAAGAATGTTTAGCTGCGTGTGGAGCAGGAGCAGAGTCAGAATACATCGTTTATTTATATGAAGAGCCGGGTCGCAGCGTGGATGAACCGTTCGCTGGTGAGTGTTTGAACTTGACCTTGGCTTTTCCTGAACCATCTTTCTGTAGAGGCTGGTGATCGTGACCTTGATGTCACAGGTGACCAGGATAGGGCATGACCTGATCTAGGAATCTAGGGATGACCTTCTGGAGCAGCGGATCGGTGTTGCTGGTGACTGATGACAGGTCGGGACAGTCCATGTCCCATGACTGCCTGAATAAAAGTAGTTGGATCCTTACTATCGACCAGCTTTGAAGGCGGTCTGGCTTCCATCTTCAAGAGCCGTTTGCCATTCTTGTCAATGTTGTAGTATCCCCATGATGTTTTCTACATTTGAAATCTCCGCGACGAAGGAGCTCCGCTGACTGCTTGAAGGAGTTGAAGTCTGCCTCAGCTGGTGTGGCTTAAGATTTGTGAGTGGGTCCTCTTGCTTCAAATGTTAGCCCCGGGATCGGATAAGTCCTTGAGATTGCAGGGTTGAACTCATTTGTATGCCTTGCTTCACATAGAAGCGATCCCAGCTTGTTTGCGAATGAAGCAATAAGGTCAAAACAAACCTTCGTTTGCAGCTCTCTTCAGATTCGCAGTGAGTTTTCTTGAGGAGGATGTTATTCACTCCGTTCTCCCTGAGAGTTGTAAGAGATTTTCAGCTTAGCATGGGTGAGACCCCAACGTTTCCCTGCATAGGCCAGACTTTGGGGGGCTTGCCATAAGGAAAGTCCTCTCCTCTGTGCTAGCTCACCGCCTAGAATTGCGGGTTGGTCTTTAAAATGTTCACAGTGGTGTTTTAAAACACGAGGTTTGGACTAAGTGGTTGAATCCGTTACCACACAGGTGAGTGACATTAACAGGTCCGCTCGATAGCTTCAACACGACCCCTTGTGCCCTTTAAATAAAACTTAAATCAACTCCCCAACCTTAGTGGTATCTATTTTTCTAAGTTTTGAAACCGTTGCATGTATCACACCCTTGACACCCTAGATTATATTAGCGTTACCCACGTCTTTACTTTGTATTTTTGCCATTTTCCCTCTTACTTTGATTAGCTTTATCGAAACGGAACAAATCAACTGCATTTCCAACTGTTAGCAATATATGCCTTCATATTCGGCAGACTTTACCGTTACCATTGCTGAACAGGAACGGATTCCCGCTCTCTCCTCTCTCTCAAATACTTACATTATAGTAACCTGTTTCCCCCACTAATCGAGTGTTTTGAGCACCTCCTGACTATGTGTTAGTAAACCATGTTTGTGAAGCTTGGTCGGGCCGTGACACCATACAATGCTAACTCTATTTTGGGGCACGACCATTAACCTCTCCGACTTTTACCTTTAGGAAGAATATTCCAGAATACGCTTCTCTGTACTGGTGTTTTCTCTGTCCCTTTATTATTCTATGATGGAATGGTATATGTGGGAGCTTGCTACGAGTGCTTTTACAATATGTTGCACTGATAAAAGTAAAACAAGAGGAGATTAATTACTTTGATGGAAATCGCTGTCCTATCTTCTTCCATTAACCTTAAGTGCCTAAGGGGGGGGGAGGGGGTTCATAGTACCCAAGAGTTGTTTTTCCGGGCTATTTCTCACTCGCGAAAATATTTTCCGAACGCTATTTTTGTTTGTAATTGTGCAACTTACTTGCGCTTTCTTCCATAAAAATTACTGTAAAATTTCTCTGCCCTTTAAGAGATATAAGCTTGGTCTCTAGACCCCCCCCCCCCCCCATGACCCAACGGGAGTGCATTTTAAAATAAAATTAGCAAACCATGGTTGCCATAAATATTTTCTTCTTAGGTATTTGTTTTCATATGCCTGAAACAAAATTAATTATATATCAAAATTAAATAATAACCCTTTATGTGCTGAAAAGAACGATTCCATCATCGAGTGACTGCGCACCATTGCTGTAGTACAAACAATTTGGAGCCATCGCCGCGTCGGTGCCATATTCTTCCAAGATTCTGGTATGGATGTTTGTCATTTGCCCAGAGAGCTTCCCAATTCTTGAGAACTTTAATTGCTTCGTGATCTCATCGTAGTGAATGGTTGGGACATGGGGCTTGAAGGTGGAGAGGTTTGTAGACGCTGTTTAATCTCTTCATTACCAGCACGAGAGTGGGCTTTCGCCTGTGGATTGTGGTCTTGCCACTTTCATGTTGACAAGTACTGAAGCGATGGATTTTTTTGCATAGACAGAAACACTTGCTTTATGCTGGACATCTACCCCCGGTGAGCTTGTTGATGGTGTTTCAAGCCTTGGTGCGTAGTGGGTAAAGTTGATATTTGATAATCTCCTTCCTCCCATCTGGTGCGCTCTTTTGGCCAGCAGATCCGTAGCTGTTGCCCTTTGCTATCTCTCAGTATCGCAGTTGGAATTACAATACATTTTGTATAACCTCTCGCATTCCTTGTCACCAACAGGGGTGTAGGGATTCCTTCCGCCTCTTGGATTGGAATGTTTAGCTGGCTTGGTGGAGCATAGGCAGAAGTCAGAATATGCATCGTTGATGTTAGATGAAGCCGGGTCTGGCGCGTGGATGACAGTTCGCTGGTGAGTTGTTTGAACTTGGACCAGTGGTGGCTGTTCCCTGAATTCCTCTCTTTCTGTAGAGGCTTGAGATCGTGACCTTGATGTCACTTGTGACCAGGATAGGGCAATGCCCTGATCTAGGAAATCTATGGAGGACCGTTCTGGCGCAGCGGGATCGGATGTTGCTGGTGACTGTTGACAGGTCGGACAGGTCCCATTTCCCCATGACTCGTTGAATAGAAGTAGGTGGATCCTTACTATCGAACAGCAGTTTGAGGTCTTGGGCTTCAATCCGTCAGATCCGCTTTGCCATTCTTGTCAATTTGGAGTATCCCCATGATTAAGTGCTAAGTTTGAAACTCCGCAGACGAAGGAGCTCCGCATAAACTGCTGGAAGGGAGTTGAATTCTGCTCATCTGGTGGTGGCTTATAGATGTTGTGAAGTGGGTCCTCATGCTTCAAATGTGATCCACTGATCGGAGATTCTTTGAAGATTGCAGGGTTGATCTCACTTGTTATGCCTTTGCTTCACATAGGAAGCGATCCCACTCGGGTTGTGCGAATGAAGCAAAATGTCAAACTTCGATTTTCAGCTTCTCTTCAGATTCGCGGTGAGTTTCTTGGAGGAGGATGAATATTCAACACTCCGTTCTCCCTGGAGAGGCTTGTAGATGATGTCACGCTTATCATGGGTGAGACCCTCACCGTTCAGCTGCATATGCAGACTTTGGTGCTTGCCATAAGCAAAGTTCCTCTGTGAGTAGCTCAGCCGCCTAGAATTGCGGGTGGGTCTTAAAGATGTTCACTGGGGTGTTTTAAAACACGAGTTTGGACTTAAGTTGTTGACTCCGTTTAGCCACAAACAGTGATTTGACAATTAACAGGGCCGCCTCGAGAAGGTTCAACACGACCCACATGTCCCTTAAAAATAAATCGAAAGAAATCACTCCCCAACTTATTTGTTCTTTTTTAAAGTTTTTGAACCGTGCTGTTTCCCACACCCTTTTGACCTCCAGAGAATGTATTTAGGCGTTACCACGTCATTTAACTTTGTTTTCATCCATTTTCTCTGTACTTGATAGACTATATCTGAAACGAAACAAATCCAACTGCAACTTTCCACATATTCAACTTTTTAACAAGCAAATATTGCCTTCATGTCGGCCAGTCCACTTTCCCACCTTCCCAGTGCCGAAGCAGGACTGATTTCTCTCTCTCACTCTCTCTCAAATACTTAAATTAATAGTACCACTGTTATAAACCTCCCTATCGTAGTGGATTTAGCACCTTCTGACTATTTGTATAGTAAGACCAATTGTTGGGAATGGCTTGGTCGGGCCGTGACACCATAGCATGCATATCGTCTATTTTGGACACGACCATGAACCATCATCCGATTTACCTTTAGGAGAATATTCGCAGAATAACGCTCTCTGTACTGGGTGTGTCTCGTCCATTCCAGCTTATATTATTCTATGATGAATCGTAAATATGTGGAGCTTGGCTACGAGTGCCTTTAAAATATGTTGCACTGATACAAGTAAAACAAGAGGAGATTATGTACTTTGATGTGCAATCGGCTGTCTATCTTCTCCCTATTAACACTTAAGTGCCTAAGGGGGGGGGGGGTTCCATAGTACCCAAGATTTGTTTTTCGGCGATTTCTCACTCGCGAAAAATATTTTCGAACTCTATTTTTTGTAATTGTGCAACTTATCTATGCGCTTCTTTCCATAAAAAAATTTACTAAAATTTCTCGCCCGTTAAGAGATAATTAGCTTGGGTCTCTAGGACCCCCCCCCCCCAGGAACCAACGGGAGTGCGATTTTAAAAATAAAAATTAGCAAACCATGTTGCCATAAATATTTTTCTGCTTATGTATGTTCATATGCATGAAACAAAATTAATTATATAATCAGAAATAAAATAATTAACCCTTTATGTGCTGAAAAGAAGCGATTCCATCAACGAGCGACTGCGCGCCATTGCTATACAAACATATGGCAAATACGACTGCCCCCATAAACAATACAAGAATGTACAAAATGGTCATGTTTGTGTTAAATATATGTAAGTTGTTCCTTCTAGAGCAGATATAAACATCAAAATGATTTGCAATGTGTAGGCTGTGCAAGCAGGGCCGCGGAAGAAACATGTTACTTTTTGAGCGATTTTGACGCATTTCGAAAACAATGATTTGCCCCTAATTCCAGACGATAAACCGGAACTCATTTATATTGCACCTTTGGCCTTGTCTTATGCCCTCTCAAAGGTGGTATGAGTTTCATTTGAAAATTCCATCGGGAAAGTGGTTTCCTGGGGGGTTTCTATGGAACCCTTAGGCACCAACGTGAGTGAAAACACCTTAGGCACTTAGGCACCGTGTTAATACGGTAGTTCACTAGATTTCGAGTTGTTAGGTTTCACGTTAATGTGTTGCACTGGTAAAACAAGAGGAGATAATCAAGATCAACATGCTTAGGGCAATTTAACGTTAGAAAGCTAATCATTTATAGTTACTAGATACACTTTAGCCAAACTACTATCTACAATCTTTCAAACTGTTTTCCCAGGGCATAAGATCTACTTCAAACAGTCCAATGGACTTACCAAGCTTACCAAATTATCTCCATCCCCAATGAAGCTGACTATCTTACTGCATCTTCTAGACAGTGGCGGCGCCTGATGATGGCATGGGGGAGGGGGTTCTTGTTTGCCCCCGCCCGACCGGAATAAAATGAAGGATTTTGTTTTGAAAAAATCAGTGATTTGGGGCCCCAAAATCACCAAATTTAGCAAAATGAGCAATGTTGGGCAAAATTTGTTAAAAATTTCATTTTTTTTGGATATTTTGCCCCCCCCCCCGTAATAATATAATAGATTAGCCTATAATTCTATCAGCTGACATCAGACCTACTGTTAAAGATTGATGAGTACACTCCAGTGGACCAAACTTAATTATAGGGTATTATAATCAAATGTTAATGCTCATTTTCAAATGTGTTAAGGTCTTGCCCCGGCTACCTTGCTTCTCCTCACTTTCCATCACTCAGTTCATTCTAAGGGTACCAGAAGTCAAACCACTCTTTGTATGAACCATCTTGGAACATAAATGCAGGTAAACGTACTTCCATATGCGAGCAACCAAAATATGGAACGGTCTTCCTGCAGATCTCCGCTGTGACTATAATACAATGAGTCTTTCACAGTTTAAAGCATCAACATTTGTAAATCCTACTTAAGCATATTGTGTATATATTGCTCTGCTTTCTGATATCTTTGTATTATCATTATATTTATATTCACACTGTATTTTATTATGTATTTTTTGCCATTCAATGTTTAAAGTATAAGTACTTATGTTGTTATACAAGTACATGTGCATTCTGTAAATGCAGGGCCTCCTTGGAAATCAGTGCTTGTGTCACTGAAGGTGCTACCCTGCCTAAAGAAAGCTTAAATAAAATAATGTACCAAAATATTGTGTGCAAAAAAGTGTGTGACATAAACATTTACATTAAATTTGTCACAATTTTTGAGGGAATGACCAATTAATTACACAAACTAAATACTTGTAGGTCTTCAGCGACACAAACTACAACATGTAAAACTCTTGCAGTGGTTGTAAATCCCCACACATAGCAGAAACAATACCAAATGCAAAACCCATATGTATAAAAATGTGGACTAACATGGACGCCGCAAAAAATGAACAAATCTACCCATTTCACTTTATTGGTTACAAACTTCAACAATTAAACTTTGCTTTAGTGCATTTCATACTCTTTCATTAGTACACAAAATTATTTTAATCAATTCATATTGTAAATGTTAACAAATGAGAATTTGTGAAATTCAGACGTAACACAGACACCGTGTCTAATGTCCATCAAACAGGCATGTTTTCTATCATACCTCGGACAAGACACATGCGTATGTCTACAAACTTTGTCAATTTCTTGCACACCCAAAGGTGCATCTTACATGAAATAACTGTATCAAAAGTAGTGATACTTTTGATGATACAGAGCCATACACACTTTGAGTCCTAACCTGATGGAATGACCCAGATACGACTTTGTTGCACTCAAATTGAATTTCTGTTGAGTGCAACAAAGTCGTAACTGGTAGATACGACTTTGTTGCACGACACGTGAAAACTAGTATGTACACATGCCATTTTATTTCTTGTAAAGCGATACTTATAAAAAACTTTTTTTTTAAAGGTGTATAAGTTAAAAATCTCCCAAAATATTTTGTGAAAAGAGCAATTTCATTTTTCTACCTACTTTATGCTAATTTATGCTAATTTCGGCACAAAAAACCTTAAAAACATATCACAAAAAACCTTAAAAACATATAAAAAATGTAGCTACCACCTTTTCCCACACAATATTAAGCCCAGTACTTAATTTACAAAAGTAAATGAATACGCATAATTTAACATATATTTCAAGTAAACGGGCTTCAATTTCGTGCCAATTCGGCCTAATTAGGTGTACAGCCTGTCTCAAAAAAGTGGTACAATCAGAAAAAAATTGGTTAAATATAAAATTTCAAAATAAGTCATTCTTTCTTTACACAATATTAAAGAACGAAGACCAGGCTTTCCAATGGTGTTTGTCTCATCTTATTTGCTTTTGTTAATCCAGAGATATAATCAATTTAGTGCGATATACCAAAATCCATTTTGGGCCACTTTTATGCATGGGCAGAGTTGTTTCGCCCAGTTATGCCATGCTGTCTTGAAGCTCACAAAAGAAACAAAACAAAGATTAAAGTAAACAAAGGAAATCTAGTTTTATCGACACAAGTTTTAATAGTCAACATAATCAGTTAAATGATAAATATCTTCTTTTCATAAATAATAAACAATACAAATGTTTATTGCACGTCAATGAATTGGAGCTTTGAATTTATTACAAAATTGGTAGCTGTTAAATGTAATTGCAACCAAAATAAACACTCCAAATCCAAAGAAATGGTTTAAAAACATTGCATTATCTTTGTGCATTTACTAATTGTGCATTTACTAATTTACTAATGTGGACAGCCCATCTAGCAAACCCAAAGGCTTGTTAAATGCACAAATTTTTTAATAATTTGTGCATTTACTAATTTACTAATGTGGACAGCCCATCTAGCAAGCCCAAAGGCTGTGACCTTGATAGGAAAGCATGGGTCAACCTCAACAGACTCAGAACTGGCGTTGGTCGTACAAAGAACTTCCTTCACAAGATCGGAGTAGAACTTTCACCAAACTGCGATTGTGGAGAGCCACAAACCATTAGCCACATCATAGATGACTGTGAGGTCTACAAGTCCCCAAGAGGAATTCCAGGCCTGATCAACCTGGATGATGAAACTATCAGCTGGTTAAAGACGGATCTTCCACTGTGATTTTGGACTTGCACGCACGAACGAACGTACTAATTGTTAAAGTCAAAAAAAAAATTTGAATTTGGAAGCAAGTATCAAAGTGTTGGTAGGAATTTGCATTTCATGATACTTCAAGACCATAAAAACTCTCTCCTCCAGGTTGTTGTACTCTCTTAAAACGAAAGTGTGAAAAACCACTCTAAAAGAGTGAAATCTCACTCCAATAAAGA
Organism: Ophioderma brevispina; assembly: GCA_023653785.1. Classification (NCBI taxonomy): domain Eukaryota; kingdom Metazoa; phylum Echinodermata; class Ophiuroidea; order Amphilepidida; family Ophiodermatidae; genus Ophioderma; species Ophioderma brevispina. The sequence continues at coordinate 162,045 of JAMKCH010051157.1, forward strand.
GCCAGCTGAGTGACGCATCTTTAGAGTGAGATCCACTCTAAATAAAGAGTGAAAAAATAACTCTAAGCAAAGAGTGAAGTGATCACTCCTTTTTAGAGTGAACTAGTAACTCTTTTAGAGCTGTGGGGGAAAGCGTGAACTAGCCAATTCATTCTTTTAGAGTTTGAGACACTTGGTAACAGAGTGAGCTCGGTTAACCCTCTAGTTAAGGTGTCTCGCTGCATTTCTCGCTTTTTTAGAGCTAAAAGCCACTCGATTAGAGTTAATTTAAAATCACTCCGAAATTCAGAGTGATTTTTCACTCTTTCATTTTAAGAGAGTACGCTCATCTTCTAACAAACAACAGTATGTCGAATGTTCTTCACTTTATCTTAAAACCAGAACTTCCTGGTCATAACTTCCAACATTACGTAACTGTTTTTTTTTTTTTTTTTTTTTTTTTTTTTTTTTTTTTTTTTTTTTTAATGTTTTCATATTTGTTCAAGTGTGTGAATAACTTATGTTTAACTAATTCTTTCACCGTTTTCACTCAACCAGAAAGTGGCATAACCTCAATTTTTGTGTTCCGCATTAAACTATTATCTCTCGATTGAAACAAGCAAATGAGATGAAACCAAAAATCCTGGAAAGCCTGGTCTTTTCTCTTTAATATGATGTACAAAATTACTTGTGTTGAGATATAATATTTAAAAAAAAAATCGGTTTTTGATTGTACCATTTTTTTAGACAGGCTGTAGATACGACTTTGTATTATGTTGCACTCAAAATTGAATTTCCCGTGTCGTGCAACAACAAAGTCGTAACTGGTAGATACGACTTTGTTGCACGACACGGGAAATCATGTGTGTAGTAACACCATTTTAATTAGCCAATTACTTCTTAATTAGTCGACTTAAGTGGGAAATGAAATATTGATAAGATATTTAAAAAAATACATTTTTATCGTGTGTAATAATTATTTTCATTTGAAAAGTCACAAAAGAATGAAACACAACAATGCTTCTCCTGTAAAATCATGAAAATGTAGATACGACTTTGTTGCACTCACATGACGCGTTGTCTTCTTATGGGATTATTTAAATGTGCACATTCCTGGATTTCAGTGCTAGGGACAGATCGACAGGGCAGGTTCCCAGCCGGCGCAAGCATTATTTGGATGGCAGGATGAACGCCTTTCAACATTCGTGTGGTGAAAAAATAGGCGTTTGTTGTTTTGTTTTTTGTTTGCTGTTTGGTTGTGTTTTTGCACCTGGAGAACAAAGCAAAACTGAGGGCTCGAATCAAATGACTATATGACCCGTTTCATATTTTGACCCCTGTATAAACCTTACCCCCTTAAAAATATATGTTCCACTCCTTTGATTTTAGTAGACTTTTGATATGTTGTTTTTAAGGTATTCTCAATACAATTTCTGTTGGATTGATTCTGTTGCCAATTAGTGTTGGGTTAAGACAGCATTCATTCTATTTGACTGGATATACTTTACTGTGTAAAACGGTACGTTATATTACGTCTGATTCACTGTAGTAAATACTGACAATATTTTGGTTTTTTTCTTATTTTTTAGAGTCATAAGATTGTATGTTTACTTTGGCATACAGTTCACTGGGCTTCTATGAGATTTTGGGCCGAACTTAGCTCCAGGATCATATGGTCCAGGACCATACGGTCCTTGAGCATAAGTCAAATTTTGGCAAGCTCCATGACCTTATTGCAAATAAGAGTCCTTGAGCAGTATTTTGACTTAGGTATTGTTTCCAGGTGCATATCATCATATTCAAATACTCCTTGACCATATTTTTCATGGCAATATGTCCTGGAGCATAAATAATCTTGAAACATATTCTAAGTCAATATGATCCGGGAAAAATATGCTTTGCCATATGGTCCTGGAGCATAATTTCGAGCAGAATCTCTGAAGAGTGTTTCAGTGGCGTACCCAGAATCGTCAGAGTGGGCGCAAATTTATTGTTTTTCGAAATGCCAATTGGGATAGTGGATAAGGCTCATTCAATATAGCAACCCACCAAAATATTCACAGCATAAAACCAGTTTTTTTAATAACGCCTAATGCCGTAAACAGCTCTAAGCGTGTTGCCACCCAATTATTAATACGAGGTGCAAACCACAAACGATTTGGGGTGTTTTGTGATGTGGGCGGTCACGGTCAGGATTTCCTATGTTCCTATGTTCAAGCGACCTCGTCCTCGTCCTTTGTTCATACAAAAATTAGAAATAACCATTTCAGTGGAGTTGATTCCCGGAGTTTGATTTTTAGCTCCAACGATTTGGAATAAGAAAATATGTCTGACAATTTAATCAGAACGTTGTTTAAAATTTAATTTCTTGGCCGCCCCTCGCCTGCGAATGCATCAAAATCGCTCAAAATGTAAATACAAATGCAGGGGCGGATCCAGATTTGAAAAACGTCAAAATTACCGGGGGCTGACTAAAGGCTGTAACTGGTCTAAAATAGCTAAAAATGGGCTGATTTTGCAAGAATTGCAGAATTACCGGGAGGCGCGCGCCCCCTCCCTGGATCCGCGCCTTAACAGTTTTCCATCACCTGCTTCCAAAGCATGCACTTTGTAAATCATTTCAATGTTTATATCTGCTTACATATATTTAGCACAAGCCTTTCCATTTGTACATTTCTTATTGGGGGGGAGGAGAAGGGAGAGAATAATGAGAAACAAAAAGAAAAAAAGAGAGCAGAGTGAGGTGGGAGGCGATAAAAGAGGGGGAAACTCGATGGGAGAAAGTAAGAAGAGAGGGAAAAAATAGTGTGAAAAGATGGGGAGTGTTAGGAGAGAAGAGGTAGAGGGTGAGGAAGGGGGGAAAAAGTTGGGAAAATAGAGGGAAGTAGGGCTAAAGATGGGTAAATTATAAAGCTGGGAACTGGGTGGAGATGAGGGGAGGAGAGAGGAGGCTAGAGGAAGGTACTGAGGGAAGAGTAAAAATCAAAGGGGGGTAGTACCTAGTGTGATTTTTCGAAGCATTTGCAACCATTGGATCAAAATGATTTGGGTAACTTGTAATTTTGATCCCAGTTTTGGATCAGAATGTTTGCAATGGTATTAATCCGATAATTGTGATCCGGGTCAATTATGTTAATTAATTGTAAATTATAGTATTATTATGCTTTTTTCATATCCATATTTGGGCCACAAGCACTGGATGGCACTGCCATGCAGTGAAAGTTTTTGTGACAGGACCCACGGATAGTCCCTGTTTTGGAATAAACAAGCATTAGATACTCAGCACTTCAAGGGGGCACCCGATTCAAGTCAATAACTAAGTGTAGTCCTCGTAATGAAATTAATCTTAATTTAAAAATAACTTTTTCATAAATATATTGCTACTTCATCCTCGCCTGGCACGAGACATACCACACTCTGTTTCATTGGCACTTGCTTTGTCAAACAAAAATTGAACATTATTGATTTAGACTTTTTTCTCACTGGCAGAAAACAAACATGGTTTTGCATCATTTTGATCATTATTGGACACTACAAATACTCTGCTTATAATTTGATAATGAAATACGCTAATGAGAATTTTTATGTTTTTTAATTTTTTAGTTTTTTGAAAATTTTATCATTTTTTTTTTTATCCAATGACTAAACATTGGCTTAAAATGTGGTTAAATTGCAATTGTGCCATGGTAAACTGCTTAATTCGATTCACATCTACACTAAAATTAAATTGCTGATGTACATCGTAACATCAATACAACTTTTTTTTCTTAATCAAATTGAGCAAAATGATGAAAATGACTTTTCGGTCAAAATTAAAGACATCAGGCCACTGGTCTGTGAGGTTCTTTGCAGGTCATCGGAAACCAGGAACTGGCAAGTCTCACAGAATTGTGCCATGGCCATGAGTTACTTCTTACATGAGGGCGTCCCTTATCTTTTTCAATCATTTTGGTCGTTAAGATGTTGGATGTATCAAGAACAAGCATATGAATTATAATGGTCGACCACATGTTTGTACGTTTTTGGCTAAAACATCTAAAGAGTCAACATTTTGTCAGAATTAAATTGTACTGGGGTTATTGCTAAAAATGGTTCTATACCAGAATCCTTTGAGTGGCAGCCGGGATAAGTCGTCAATTGGTCCTCACCGAATAGAGAATGAAGAAATAGAGGGGGGGGGGGGACGTGCTTTTCCACCCTCCCATCTGTCTCGATAGCGGATAAACTGTTTAGGTCAATTAACATATTTTTAAAATTTTGTTTTGGGGTGAAACAATCAATACGCCATTGTGGCATGAGCACATGGGCATGGGTCAGAAACGTGGGTTGTCGAAGCAAGTGTCCCATGGTAAGAACTTAAATACTAGTCCCTTACTCTGTTTGCTGGAGTGTTTTAATTCCATAAAGCATGACTTGGTGTTACCAAGTCTAATAAAAAATCGTTTCTAAAGCGTGATTTCTATCCTATATGGTCCACTTACCAAAATTTGACAGGCATCATGGGATTACAAGTAATTTCATTAATGAATAGTGACTGATTGTATAGTTCCGAAGTCTTACCATTTTCCAATATCTTTTATATGGTCCATTTACCCAAATTGGACAGCAAATAAGCATGGAATGTAAATAATTTTTCATTAATGAATTAAGTGGCTGATTGTATAGTTGCAGATGAGAAAGTGTTATCAATTTCATAGGGTGTTAACATTTTAAGTTAGGAAGAAGTGACATTTTGTTGGATCCCATCTAGACTCGTTTGAGTTTGATGTTAGAATGTGACAGTTTTTATTATTGTTTTTATATTATTAGTATTATTATTATTATTATTATTTATAGCATGAAAATACATTTTGGCCCAGGGTTTGCTATTTATATTTTTAATTCACCTCCCGTTGGTACATAAGGGGGGTTTCCTATGGACCCAAGGTTATAATTCTCATTAAAGGGCAAGAATGTTAGAACATGTATTTAATTTCTTGTTGATGGAGAGAGTGATTCGATAAGTTAGACAATTACAAAAACGTATGAAGATCTTTTACACAAGTGCGAAATCGACGAAAAACATGTATTGAATACCATGGAACCACCCTAAAAATTAAATCTAATTTGAAACGAAATAGGCAAATGGCAAGTTTAATCTGTGCTAATCATGATTGTTTAGTATGTGTAGCAGGGTAACCATGTCCATGCATTTTCCCAGGGCGTTCGCCGCTTATGCATGTTGTGATGTCCATGATAAAAAAATGTTCTCAATGTTCTAGTATGCAATGCGTGTTTTTCTCCAATTTCAGATTAATTAGTTTTCGAGAAATCGGAATATATCTGTTTTTGCGCCACTTGGGACCCTTGATACGAGGACGATGTCGTACATGAGTAATGGGAACACCCATGATTGACCCACATTCCTATATCGGTTTCTGGTTTTGTTCGTTGGGGAGTTGGTATGCTGAAAGAGGCTTGGACGCCATCGCCTGCATTTATTTAGTCCTTGATTGATTCAGTGCGTTTAAGACACTATCAGTGTTTGAAAAATATTGGGGAAATGTGCAGGATTAGCTTCAAAGTGAAGAATAAGTTCTGTAGAATTCTCATAATTACCTTTTTCAGCTGTAGAATTGACAGAAAAGGAAGAAACGGCAAGTGGTTCCAAGATACGAATTCTCCATTCAATTACGTTGTTGTATAGTGAGTGTCCGTTCGGGAAGAACTAAAATCTCCGAGCTTCTGGTCTTAATCATTTGCAGGGTATGTGAGGCTACCTGTACTTGTTGGGGCATACATGCAAAAATCTAATGTTTTGATAATTTTTGTTCGTTTCGATTTACAAATCACTGATATGTCTTAAATCAGGTGTGTGTTCCACTGAACCTTGACGCTTTAGATAAAGGGCGAGAGATCGACCATTCGCGACTTAATAATAGTCCTCTGGAGGTTTGTTGAGCTTGCTAGTTCTAACCAGGTCGAGCCTCAGGCGAGACATGTCAGAATTAGCAAGCGACACACACCTCCAGATCGGGGGGGGGGGGCAGTTGGTATTCAAAGGTGGATATGATGCGTTAACATGACTTCCGAATGCACCCTAAACAAGTATTTCCACCGACTGAAAAACATACTTACACAAGGCATTTTTTGTCTGTTTTTGCTATCATAAAAAGTCCCTTTTTGTCTTTGACACCCAAAAAAGTAAGCAATGGGATTGTGTTGATAATATCCCCTTATTATCTGGCTTTGCTCATGTGCTTACTTCAAATCACATATTTTTGATAATTTTTGATCTCCCGTACTCACAATTCAGGGTTCGAAAACAACAACTTTTTCCATATGTTTTGCTGTTTTTGACACCCTAATCGATGTACGCGCGACATCGCCTTTGGAAAAAGAGACCCTTTTTACGCGAGTTTTCTTGTTCACGCATCATATCCACCTTTAATACAAGTGGTCCCCCCCCCCGTCTCCAGAGTACTATTATATTCGCGAATGTGTCGGTTTTGAGCCGTTTATCTTGCATATAGTCGTGCAAAGAATTAAATGCGATTTTTTTTGTCCTAATTCTTCAGTACACTCTAAATACATTATTCGTTTTTTATAAAAGAACATAAGGCTAACTATTCTTAAAATAAATGCCGATGCCGTGTAAACGCCTTGCGAATTCGCCTGTGTCGAGTCTATCCCAAGAACTAGTCCACTGGTAAATCCATCTGAGGTTTCGCAATCACCTGTATGTATTGTGTTGAATACGAAAGGCCCAACCCAATTGATAATCAATGGACGTTCAGTATGTACCATAGGTGACACTACAGAATTTGTACCTTTTAAATGGTAGAGACGTGAAAAGCAAATGAAAAACAAACTTGTCTGGTAAGGCCCGTAGAACCGGTAGAGTATGTGTTCGCGTTCAGCCAAACCCCACCTCCACGTGGTACCAGACGGATGCGCACCGGCTTACCAGTGTCGTTCCCGCACGGTTTAATGCGCTGAATTTTAGGCCACCATGTCGTCCCATGCATGGGTTTACAGCTTGTATTTTTTTACCGCGCATTATCGCGATCATGGAGGGGGGCTGGAGACGGTCTTGTTCCCAGCGACTCGATCTTTGGACACGAGGCCGGAGACAGCCTTGGTGAACTAACGGGGGCATATGGGTATTGGCCTGATACCAAGATTGACCAGCGTTCTGCTTACCAACACCACTGACGCTTGGATTTCCAGCGACTATGGAGCTTTGGAGGGAATGAAGCTAGGGAGAATCTCTGGAAAACAGTCTGGTGGATCCGTAAATATACTGTTTCTGTTGTTGAGGTACAGTCAGACGGGCACGCAGTACCACCTGTCCGCATTGTCTACATTACGAATAGAATTATTTATCGATTTTTTTCACAAACCGCCATTGTTGTCTGGCGCACATATCCCTAGCACTTGAAAGCGCCATTCAAACCAACAACAACAACAAAAAAAAAGCTATTCTCGTTAACAACCCAGTCGCAGGCTCGCAGATATTAGCTATAAATACATGAACGTGTGTATTTTTAACATGGCCCCTCATAATCACAATTAAACTCTTTTTTCTAATAATTTAATTTATTTAGCATATGCAAAGTCACCCCATTGTTTGTATCTCTACCATATATTCTAATTTATTGTTGATTAAAAAATGTTAACATACACTTCCCTGGAATTCAACTTTGACCCCAATTCTGATTCACCCAAATTCTATATATTTTGAATAGATTACTGCTTGCGCCACACAAATAACAGGGTCGCTGTGGCATTAGCCTGACAGACTTTATGTTTGTCTCAGCAACTACTCTCCTTTATTTCAAGGAGTGGTTACGATAATGGCAGGTGTCCTTATGGCGATTAGCTAATTTTTAAAGTTAATCCGCCCTAAACAATGGCAGATGGTGTAGAAACACCGATTCCTATAATAGACTTTCTTTTTGTTAGAACTGCTAGTATCTTTCTTTTGTTTGAAGTAGCCGAGAACCACTGTCCGCAAAAATAGTCAGGGGCCTCAGCCACTCCGCAAAAATAGTGGACAGTACAAACAAAAGAGGACACAATAGATTAACGATTAAAAGGAAATATATAGGCCGCGCTCCACGTATCAAATCATGGCGAGTTTCACGCGCTGTGGTCTCGAGTTTTCCTCCCATATGTCGAGTATAAATGTCACGCGAATTATTGCGAGTTTACAAGCGCTACTCTGTCCATTTGCCTCTAATACCGAGTTTTTGCTCTCTATATTGTGAGTTTGACATTAATCATGTCCTGTTTCCTCATGTCTCCAGAAAAAAAATCATGGCCAGAGTTTCCAAAACAAATGGGATTTTTCCCGCGCCATGTCGATTTCACGCGATGTGTGTTAATCGAGTTTTTCCTTCGCTTTGTCCTCGCCATGTCGAGTGTACAGCGTTATCTGTCGAGTTTTACAACAGCGGCCATCTGTCCCAGTTTGGCCCCTTATACATCGATTTTTTTGCTCTGTATATGGTTGAGTTTTAACATAAATCTATGGTTTTTTCCATTTTCCTGAATGTCCAGAAAAATCATGCCGAGTTTTTCAAATCATGTCGAGTTTGGCCTCATGTTGAGAAAAAAAATCATTCACAGTTGGCACCTTGAAAAAAATCATGTCCTGTTTTTTTAAAACTGGCTGATTATTCTGGACATGATTATTTGGACATGATTTATGAAACTCGCACATAGAGTTCAAACTGTATAGGCAGCGCTGTAAACTCCGGCATATAAGCGGGTAAACGCGATTACAGCGCATGAAACTCGACTGCGAGGGAAAAACTCGCCATGATTTGAATCGTGGAGCTGCCATATAGAAATAGGGCTCATACGTATATACATGGATAACGGGTGGCCGCACAGTTTGCATGGTAGCCGAGTGTCACAACAGGAGTTGCTTTTCTCTACATTGGTAATATGGCGGGAAACAATTCATACACCTGCTGGTGGCACATATTCCACACAGATGTTCTTATTATCCACAAATCCTTTAACTTTGACTAATCAGAATTGTATCATGCATTGTTTCCCGCCAATTACCAGGTAGAAAAGCAACTTCCCCTTTTGTGAACTGGCGACTTAGAACCCGCTATCCCCACTGTATAGGTCAGGTTCTTTACAGATGGTAGGGGTAATTGGGAATTGACCTCTAATTGTTTAGGGGCAGATGGGACACCGACCAACCGAAAAGGAATTTCAGGTTGTCTTGGGTGGTGTTCTTTGTCACTGGTCGCAAGTTTATGAAATTAACATTTCCTAGGCTTTGTATGATATGTCATTTGTGTTACCGTTTTGAAATGTAATTATTAAAGGCCCCGCTTCCGGAAAATTGTTGTTGTTGTTGTTGGTGTTAACGTTCCTATCTCAAAAGAATCAGATTGTTTGAGTGAGTTCAGTTCAGTTTTGATTCTCAACCGCATCTTCGTGAAATTACAATATATAGAAGTACAGTATATAAAGGAATAATCGATATAAAATTGTGTATATTACATTATTTCACAATCACTTATTAAAACCTCCATATAAAAACAAAGAAACATTAAAAAGCCCAGATCTTGCTCCAGAGATGAGACACCAGGCAATACTTAAAAAAACAGATTATATTATAATTAACCCCGCAATAACAGTTCATCTGGACCAGCCCAATGAATATACAGATTAAGAAACAGCTAATTTCAGAGTAAGTGGTTATCCCATGTTGGGTCGCCTTAGCATGAAATATGGAAGAAAGATGGAGAAATGGCAAGCTTACTTATCCCTGACTTTTTGAATTGAGCCAGCCCAGTTTGGTAATTTCAGAATTCGATTTATCGACTGGCTATTTTTTTCGGAGAGATGCACCCACGACTCCCCCATTCTAATGCAATTATATTTACATTTGAAGCCAGTACTCTCAATGCAGAAACAAGTGCATATATTATCTATCTTTCTTTGGGTGAGCTGCCTACTGTTGAGTTCAAATGGGACAGTCAACTCAGTAATGCAAACGTTTTTCAACCCTTCCAAAACAGGCCACATGTCCCGTGGATAAGTTTGGTACCGTACAACTGGTCGGGGTGGGAATGGTGGATGTTTCAACCCCGGCTAGAACCGTACAGATCACAAGTACTTATAGATTTTTCATAATCATTTGGGATAACTGGTTTGAATTGTTTTTATGAATGTAGCGGAGAATGTTATTATGCCGCCAAGTAAATCTCCCTTGCTCAAACAAACTCTAAAACTGATTAAATATGATGAAGGGTGGCTATATATAGCAACAAGTTTCACTTACCACCACTCAAAGCTTCTCCCCATCTCTTAAGATTAGCCTTAGTATTGAGAGTAGTCCGTCAAAGAATTGATAAGAATTTACAGACCCTGTGGGAGGTTTCAAAACAACACTCTTCCAGTGGAGGCCCCTTGGCTTCGCCTGAAGTAAGTAAAAAAAACTGACCTTGAACGAGCAGAGACTTGACATGATTGGCCAATAATCAGAAAATGTATTATTGATGGCTTCTTGGCATTCTTCTCAACAACATTTTAGGGGATTGCCGCCTCTTTATATGCTCCAAATTGAAAAAAAATGGTCTTCATATTTTAATAAAACGGACACCGATATTTTCCTAGTCCATTGCTTTTCCCTTTCAAGTTTTAGAGTCTATGCAGTGATTTAACCAAATCATCCCCCTTAATATGAGAAGAAGGGTGGTCTCATAGCATGACTCTCAGGTAAATTTATCAGATATCCTTTTGAGAACCAAGCCCATTGGGCAATTTCAAAAACGCACAGTACCCAGGGTGTGGTAATCCACTCCATGATTTAAGGTCGCGGTGACATAACATCAATACTTGATATATTATGTTTTGCACATGTCATTAACATAACTGAAACGAGAGAGGGAATGAGATAGTCTGCATAGACTATCAACTATTAACGTCATTTCTGATAAGAGAATCATCAATATTTTCAAGCCCCTCGCTGATCTTCTGCTTGATATACTCGTATACCTCAGATGTTTCTTTTTGAATGTGACAAGAGATCCCAAGAATTTGTGAGGCTCTTTGTCAATGCAGCTGATATCGTTGCCTGACAATGTAGAAGAATATTGGTAGCTGTTCCCACGATAGATAGACAGGGATCTCACTTTGAAAGCTTAAGTTTCAGAGACAATAGAGTTATTTGAATCAGATATCTTGATGAGACCGTCCTTTGTTACCTGTTATCCAGCAGAAGTCGTCATCGCAAGGTGTTGTAATAATTTTAGAACCATTCAAATCATAACCGTATTGAATATCGTTTCAAGAGATTCATGATTGGTTGAAACACAAAATGAACATTATTGGGGATAAACGGGCGCCCTGAAAAGACCTTTGTCAAAAATTAAACTGATCTGATACCATTATTTTATGGAACACGGCTTTGAGAGACAAATAAGATTCTTGTTTTTAATGAATGGCGTTTCTCCGCTAGGTGAATGGCTAACATCGCCTAGGCAGATTCTGCAATATTTCATTCTGTAAGACCCTACCATGTTTTTAATCATCAAAGACTTGTTGTTTTATGTTTCGGTCCATCTGCTGAATTTGTCGTCTGTAGTTTTTCTTCCTGATTTCCAATGTTATATTGAAACAAATTCGTTTCATCATCATGAGGTTGGTTTTATAATAATAATTAAATAATACTATCAATTTAGTAAATAATTAAATATACTATCAAATTTATTATATTACCTGATATACATACTAGTAAGTGTATTACATTTGGGGAAAACATTTAAGATTGATTATGAATGGTGATATACAGAGTGAGGTAAAAAAAACCTTGACCCTGATTGTGTCCGCCATTTTGAATTTTTAAGTAAAATATGGGGCACATGTGGTTCAGTGGATCAGTGTCGCCTAATAAGCACAAAGTTGTGGGTTCGAGCACCGCGTCGCAATGTTTTTGTGCACTTAGGCAAGGCGCTTCACCTCGCTTGCTTCTCTCCAACCAAGGAGTATAAAGGGTACCCCGCATAATGCTGGGAATGCAAAACAGACTAGCTGTGCGGGATGAGTGCGACACCCCCCACCGTACAACTAGAATCATGGAGTGCTGCCCCAAAACCAGCCCAATGTAAGCGAGATGGGAACTCCGCCTGCGGTGCCACATTTTGCATTTGCATCCAGTCAAAATTATCTAAAAATATTTGATGCATCTGAAAAGCTTATTTCGTTATCTATCTTTAATCATAAGGAAAACTAGCGTTCATCTGCTCCACGGAAGGTTTGACGCGACGTAATTCACAACAGGTTTTACACAGCTCTTCTTGTACAAAATGTTCCTGTGCCCGGCGAATTACTTAAAAAATGTGGGGTGAATGACTTATTAAACTAGATATCTAAGCTTTTCCAAAATGATATTTTGTCATAGTACGTTGTTAAATGAGTGGATCTTATTTTTTTTTTAAAATGCCTATCCGAATCATTCTTTCATTTGCCCGGGGGTGGGAAGTGTAAAAGCCGCTGATTTTGCCGTTTTGTTTCAGTCCCCCTCGCACTCTTTTACCTTTACCGCTTCGCTGGCAATACGAAAGGCCTCTACTGTCTGGGGCGAACGGCTTTGTAAAGTAGACAAAAACCCCTAACTAGTAATATAAGGCCTCAGATTTGATGAGCAAAATGA